>PVKA01033096.1:0-24711 GCA_004027165.1 Ctenomys sociabilis | reverse complement strand
GAGCTCACATTCAAAGGAAAACCCATCAGAATTACAGCCGACTTCTCTACACAAACAATGAAGGCAAGGAGAGCATGGAGCAGAGTTCTTCAAGTCCTACACGAAAACAAATTCCAGCCCAGACTACTATACCCTGCAAAACTCTCTTTCAAGTTTGATGGAGAAGTGAAATACTTCCACAACAAAGAACAACTAAAGATTTTCATGATGACAAAGCCACCCCTTCACAGGCTGCTGAAAGATGTTCTAGAGAGAGACCACAATGACCAGAATTCCATGAATGAGAATGGAAGGAACCCACTAAGCAGGACAGACAATTAAACACAGGTTACAAAGGAATAAACAACACCAGGAAAATATCATGACAAACATAAGTCAGCACATTTCAATCATAACCATCATTGTAAACGGACTCAATTCTCCAATTAAGAGAAATATAGTGGCACAGTGGATTAGGAAACAAAATCCAACAATATGCTGTATACAAGAAACACACTTAACTCAAAAGGACATTCATAGGCACAAAGTCAAAGGATGGAAAACAATATTACATGCCCCAGCACCTCAGAAAAAAGCAGGAGTAGCAATTCTGTTCTCAGACAGTCTCAACTTCCAACCAAGAATGATCAAACGACACAAAGAAGGCCAGTATATATTGATCAGGGGAAAAATTCAAGAGCAAGAAGTAACACTCATAAATATGTATGCACGGTGCATACATATTTATGAGTGTTACTTCTTGCTCTTGAAATTTTGCACCCAACTATGTAAGACAAATCTTAAGGGACATGAAAAACTTAATGTCTCAGAACACAATCTTAACAGGAGACCTTAACACACCCTTATCTCAAAAAGATAGGTCAACCAGACAAAAAATTAGCAAGAAAGTAGCAGAACTGAACCAGAGCTTGGAACAAATGGACCTGGTGGACATATACAGAGTGTTCCACCCAACCACAGCTGAATACACATTTTTTTCAGCTGCACATGGGTCATTTTCCAAAATAGACCACATACTAGTTCAGAGGTCATCCCTAAGTGTATGCAAGAAAACAGAAATTATCCCATGCATACTATCTGACCATGCAATGAAACTAGAAATAAATGACAAAAGAAACCAGAAAACCCCACTAAATTCATGGAAACTAAACAATACCCTACTCAGCAATCAATGGGTTGCAGAAGAAATTGAACAATATCTACATTTCAATGAAAACTCAAGTACAACTTACCAGAATTTATGGGATGCGATGAAAGCAGTTCTTAGAGAGAAAATAGTAGCTATGAACTCACACATTAGGAAAACAGAAAGGGAACAAATTAGCACCCTAATGTTGCACCTCCAACAACTAGAACAAGAAGAGCAAACAAAACCCAGAGCACAAAGACGGGAAGAAATCATAAAGATTAGAGTAGAAATTAATTCAATTGAGAGGGAAAAAACAGTTCAACGAATCCACAAATCAAAAAGTGGGTTCTTTGAAAAACTAAATAAAGTTGATAAGCCTCTTGCCAACCTCATCAAAAAGAGCCAAAAGAAAATTCAAGTACAAGCGATAAGGAATGAAAAGGGTGAAATCACCACAGACCCAGTGGAAATTCAGAAGATTATCAATAGTTACTTCGAGAATCTTTACACTAACAGAATAGAAGACACAGAAGAAATGGACAGATTCCTCGAAAGGTATAAATTACCAAAACTGAATCAAGAAGATATAACAACTCTCAATAAGCCAATAACAGCCAATGAAATATGAAACGTAATAAAAAAGCCTACCGACAAAGAAAAATCCAGGTCCTGATGGATTCACAGCTGAATTCTACAAGAAATTTATAGAAGATATAATCCCCACACTCCACAAACTCTTCCATGAAGTTGAAAAGGAAAAAGTCCTCCCAAAATCATTTCTAGAGGCAAGTATAATGCTGATTGCAAAACCAGGAAAAGACACAACCAAAAAGGAGAACTACAGGCCAGTCTCCCTCATGAAAATAGATGCAAAAATACTCAACAAAATCCTGGCAAATAGAATACAGCTAATCATCAAGAAGATCATACACCATGACCAGGTAGGATTCATCCGAGGGATACAAGGATGATTCATTATTCGAAAATCTATAAATGTAATACACTATATTCAGAGACATAAATCTAAAAACCACATGATCGTCTCAATTGATGCAGAGAAAGCCTTTGACAAAGTCCAACACTCATTGATATTCAAGGTCCCACAGAAAACTGGAATAGATAAACTCTACCTTAACTTATAAAAGCCATCTCTGACAACCCAAAAGGTCATATAATCCTAAATGGGGAAAAACTGAAACCTTTTACTCTTAAATCAGGTACAAGACAAGGATATCCTCTATCACCCCTCCTATTCAATATAGTCTTGGAATCCTTAGCAACAGCCATTAGAAAAGAGGAGGAAATAAAGAGAATATGAATAGGTAAAGAAGAAGTTAAATTATCACTATTTGCTGATGACATGATACTTTACTTGGAAGACCCCCAAAATTCCACCAAAACACTACTAGAACTGATACAGAAATTCATTAGCATAGCAGGATACAAAATCAATACTCTAAAGTCAATAGCATTCCTCTACACAGATAACAAGTACACTGAAAGGGAAACAATAGAAACAATACCTTTCACAATAGCACCACGGAAAATGAAATACCTTGGGATTCACTTAACCAAGGAAGTCAAAGATCTTTTCATGGAAAATTACATCATCCTAAGAAAAGAGATTATAGAGGATTTTAGAAAATGGAAAGATATTCCATGCTCCTGGGTAGGAAGAACCAACATCGTGAAGATGGCCATACTCCCAACATTGCTGTACAGATTTAATGCAATCCCTATCAAACTGCCACCAACATACCTCCCAGACCTAGAGATATCAATCCTAAAATTTATTTGGAACCACAAAAGACCTAGAATAGCAAAGGCAATCTTGCCCAATAAAGACAAGGCAGGAGGCATCACAATTCTGGAGTTGAAATTATACTACAAAGCCACTGTGATAAAATCAACATGGTATTGGCAACAAAATAGACCTGAGGATCAGTGGAATAGATTAGAAGATGCAGAGGCATCTACAAAAATATTCAGCCATCTTATCTTCAACAAAGGGGCTACACAAGCTCACTGGAAGAAAGATAGCTGGAAAACATGGATTTCTACATGCCAAAAACTAAAACTTGACCCAGATCTATCACCATGCACTAAGTTAAAGTCTAAATGCATTAAAGATCTAAACATTAAAACAGAAACACTTAGCCAGGCATGGTGGCGCATGTCTGTAATCCCAGCACTCGGGAGGCTGAGGCAGGAGGATTGTTGTGAGTTCGAGACCAGCCTGAGCTACAAAGTGAGCTTAAGGCCAGCCTGAACTGCATAGTGAGACCCTGTCTCAAGAAGACAAAAAAAAAAAAAAAAAAAAAAAAAAAAAAAAAAAAAAACAGAAACACTCAATCTCCTGGAAGAGAAAGTAGGAGGAACTCTTGAGGACATAGGGGTAGGTAAAGAATTCATGAACAAACATATATTCTCACTGGAAGCACTTGAAAGAATCAACAACTGGGATCAACCCTTCTTGAGGAGTCTTTGCACATCAAAAGAAATTGTCAACAGAGTGAAAGGACAACCCACAAATTTTGAAAAAATCCTAACTAATAAGCAATCAGACACAGGAATACTGTCTAGAATATATAAAGATCTAAGATATAGCAGGGCCCTCAAATTTAAAGACCCAATTCAGAAATGGGCATCTGAGATGAATACACACTTCTCAGAGGACGAAATTAAAGAAGTAAATAAATATATGAAAAAATGCTCCACATCGCTAGCCATTGGTGAAATGCAAATAAAAACAACACTGAGATACCATCTCACTCCAGAAAGACTGGCTATCATAAGGAAATCAACCAACAACAAAGGTTGTTGTGGAGAAAACAACAAAGATAGGTTGTGGAGAAAAGGGAACACTTCTCCACTGCTGGTGGGAATGTAGACTGGTGCAACCATTGTGGAGGTCAGTGTGGAGACTCCTCAAAACAGTAGGACTAGAAATCCCATTCAAGCTGGCTATCCCTATACTGGGAATTTTCCCAAAGCATCTGAAAACATTGTATCATAGTGATATATATGTGCCCATGTTTATAGCAGGGCAATGTGTGATAGCAAAATCTTGGAAACAACCAAGATGTCCATCACATAAGGAATGGTTGAAAAATATGTGGTATTTCTATATGATGGAGTATTACTCAGCTATTATGAATGATAAGTTTGAAGCGTTTATACTGAAGTGGATGCCACTTGAACATATGCTCATAAGTGAAATAAACCAGACACACATGTGTATATATCATATAGTCTCCCTAGTATAACAAGAAAAAGCAGAAATTCAAAAGGAAACGTACAACAACAACTAAAATCAATTGAGTCAGATTCGGCAAAGTGAATGGCATATGCTGCAGGATACTAATCTGCTTTTCTTCTGGATGGTTAACAACCTATGTTCACAAATCAGAGTTGGAGAAATAGAAGAGCCAAAAGGCCAGCCAACATTTTGGCCCTAGCCTTTCAAGGTCAGCGACGATTCAGGACGTAAGAGAATCTGTACTACAATACCATGAAACTCAGTTGAGCTCCAAATTTTCTGAACAAGGAGATTATGGAGCCACAGAGGAAAGAGATCTAAGTTCTATAGTGTGTCTGGGGAGAGTCACATGCAGAGAAAACTTTCTCTCAAGCTCTCACAGAGAGCAAACTGGTCAAGCATTGGGCTTGACTCATCCACATGGATGACACAGACAAAGGATCTACAGAATAATGTACAGAAATACAAGATAAACCCTGAGGGAACTTCATTGACCACATAAGAAATATAAAGCACATGTGTCGGTATATAAGTCTTGCTCTATCTAGGTCTTAACCATCCAGCAGAAAAGTATAAAAATGAAGCATACATTGCGGGGCCATAATATTAAGCTGAGCTATAAATGCCTATGGTCGACAACTTCTTTGAATAACTCACTAGTGTTGTGGAATGCTGCACTGTGTTGGATTGTGTTGTTGAGTTCAAGCACCTAAGTTAGTTAAATGACAATTGAGTGCCCACCTTTGACAGGTGTAGACAAAGGAAGGGGTATAGAAAGAAAAAATCATGATGTGTGTGCATAGACAGTACAGTTGGGATAGATAACACTGTGCTTCTACATAATCCTATGAGAGGCAAGATTTGCACTAATGGACAGGATATTATGTCGGCTTCTAGTACTATGGTCATCCACTAGGAAAATAATTATTGAATTTTTGATATAATTCAGGTATAAAAAATAAGATAAGTAAACAGCTGCACTCCTAATTTACTGATAGGAGACATCTGCTATAATAATGTCTGTAAGTATAATGTCATGTATGCTCCTTGTACGATACCAAAACAGTATGAAAACAATTTGCAATGTATTAAGTTATCAAATCTGTCTTGTTAAGGTGTCTTAAAAGTGTCTGATTGATATTTGTACTTCAATAAAATAAAAAATGAAAAAAATAAATAAATAAACCAACAACAAAATTAAAAGTTTGAAGAACCAATCATGGTAATTGCTGTTTGCGTTTCCTATGTAGCACCTGGCATAGGAGACATCAATAAGTATGCATTACTTGAAAGCATTTGTATGAATGCTAGAAGAAGGATCTCAAGGTGTAATATGATAATTACCATTTGTCCAGACTAGTGTTTCAGGACAAAATCTTCAGTATAAATGAGCTTCTTGTCCTTTCATGGGTGATACTTGTGTTTCTCACATATTTCACAGCTCTCTTACTCTGTGGGGAGTGAGCTTTGTGTGTTCACGAAGCTTTTAGGATAGTGAAATTACAACACATGGTACCAACCTGGGAGTGTTGCCTGAGGCCCAGTCACAGCTCCTCCCCTGTAGTACTGTATTGCTGAGTGCCAACATGATCTCTGGCATCCAGTGCCCACGTCTAAAAGTCACTGCCAAGGGGCCTGCAGATCAATATTACCCCCAAGCCCAAAGCCTTTCCTCACATATTACATTAAAAAGATTCATCCCTTGGAGAGTTGTAAAGATGTTTTAGTGTAGAGCATATATTATGAATGTTTCATCGTTATTCCTCAGGATTTATTTAACATTTTACTAGACAGTCCCTTTGGATTTTTTGATTGATTACTAGGCAAATTACATAAGAAAACTTTTTGTCAGTGATTTCCACATAATATCTGCAGTGTTGATGCTGATGAGAATAGCAGGCGTCTTTCCAGCCCTTCTGATGTCAACAACCCTGTCCAACAGTTCATGTATTCCTCTGAGGAAAATACTAGCATCTCCACATGAGAAGAGCTGAAGTTCAGAGAGTTGAAGAGTCAAGTTCCGCACTTCAGCTGGGGTCTGCCTTACTTCAAAGCCAATGATTTTGACACACCCTCTCCAGAGCATGATCCTGAGGTGGGCAGTATTTCTGTCACCACTGTGCACCAAGATGGTAATGAAGCTTCAAATACGCAGCTAGCTGGCTCAATCCCAGGAAGTGTTATTCCAAGCTAGTGTGTGGAGCCATTGCCCTCATCTGCGGTGATTGTCCTGCTGCCCCATGTACACAACCTAGCATCATTTTTGCTTTTAGAGTAGAGCATAAGGATCAGGGAAGTTGGAGAAATGGGGTTTAATCCCTGTCCCCTTTGGTATTCATAAACATATGCCCCATTAAACGTTATGAGACATCCTACAGGGAAGAATCCACTTGAAGCTAATTTTACAAATGCTTTCTAAATGATTTAATTCTGGAACCTTCTGATGGTTGGTTGTGTTTGTTGGTTTCATCCAATAATGACAGTTAACATACTGAGTATATTAGAAAAAGCATTTGGCCTTTGGCCTCTCCTCCTAAAGCCCTTTGGGCAATAACAGAAGAAGAGTAATTGGTGTGATGTTGTCGCAAGAAAACCCATCTTGAGCAGGAGGTTTCCAATTTCTTTGAAAGTCAAATCACAATTATTAGATTGACTGGACTTACTTTCCTTCTCTCCATGGACGTACCATCCTCAAGGATCTGTGGATTTCATTTGTATTGATGACTCTGTTAGAAGCTAGAACACTGCCACGCAATTGCGTCTTTGCCAGTTTCTGAAGTACTTTGTGAAGTCTATAGCTCAATTTGTACTGTATTTCAATAAGTCTTCAGGCCTTTAGGACTCTTCATGTACATAAACCCTCTCTGTCAGCAGCACGAGACAGTGACTCTCACTGAGAATGACACTCTCCACCCTAGAGCACCCTGGGCAATACCTGGAGCCAGTGCTGCCTGTGACAACTGGGAGGAATGCTGGTAACATCTGGTGAGTAGAGCTACATACATCTATGAATTCACAGAACAGCCCTTACAACAAGTAAGTGTCCAGTTCAAAATATCGGTAACTCCAAGGCTGAGAGCTAGTCTGTGTTGATAGAACACAGAATCATGCAGTATAAAATGGAGACTTAGTATGCTGTAAGATATCGTGGGTGTCATTTTCTCATTTATGCAAGATCGCATGTTGATGTTTGTGGCCTGTCACCTGCCTGAGTTTCCTGCAAATGGTACCCAAATGATGCAGGCCACTGGGCTTCTTGTCTCTCAGTTTCACTGTCTCAGAAGCTGTAGTTACCAACCAGCCACAGAGATAAAAGATTGTTTAGGTGATTAAGCATCTCTTTTCAGGTCCAAAGCACAAAAGGATGAGCACCCTTTCCATCTATGTTAGGATGCCAAGATCTCAGGAATGTGGGTATAGCAAGCCTCAGAGGGGCTGAGAAGTAGCCTGATTGCATTCACAAAAGAAAAATGAGATGTTTTGATCAGTGCCTTGTATCATCTCTGGCATGCACAGAAAGTTCATTTTGCATAAATGCTGAATAAAAGAAGGACAAAAGCTAAAATGTTTATATAGCAATTAAACAGTGGAAAAACAGTTTTAATTGAAGAGACTAGTGTTGCTTTTGAGAACAGAGCTCTCAGGCCCATGCATACATAAGGATTCAGGCAAAGGAATTAGTATTTATTAATGAACTACAACCATCAATCACTTGAAGTGCATCAGCCCATTAAATCACTCTGTGACAGTTATTGTACTTGCTTGATAGAAGAGGCCACTGATGATCAGAGAATTCAAGATACCAGTACCGATACACCCAGCAAATAAGTTTCAGTGCAGGTACAAAAATCAAAGACAGGTTATAAAACCCTTGCTATTTCATTTTTGTCAGCTTTTTTCCAAGCTAGTATTTGTCACCTACTATTCCTGTGAAAATGATACTTTCCAAAACAGACTTATTAGCTAAAGCATTTGAAAAATTCTGAACACTGTACTTTCCTCTTGAAAAAGTTCAATTAAAGCAATTAAATAGGACATTCCTGCATTTTTCTTACAAGTGTTAATATCCCATGTATTTAAATGGAGCAAACCTTGGGAAATGCTGCTTTCTCACAGTATGTCTGTCTTCAAGTTGGAGTTCAGTTTCACACCCCACCAGTCCTTATAAAATGCACCAAGACACCTAAAGCCCTGAGTGCAGAAATGACACAGTGGACCATGATGGCATTAGTGGGAGAACTTAGTCACAGAGGTCTGTGTCTCAGACATAGTCAGAAAAAGTTTCCTTCCCTAGATTTTGATTTCATCCTACATAACTGAGGTGACACAGAATTAGTTCAGATGTGGGGCCGGGAGGTGGCTCAGTGGAATAAGCGCTTCCCTGGCAAGCACAAGGGCCTGAGTTCAATCCCTGGTTCTACAAAAAAAAAAAAAAAAAAAAAAAAAAAAAAAAAAAAAAAAAAAAAAAAAAAAAAAAAAAAAAAAAAAAAAAAAAAAAAAAAAAAAAAAAAAAAAAAAAAAGTAGAGGAAGAATTAGTTCAGATGTGTTTCATAGCTTTTACCATCTACCCCAAATCAAACATGGCTTGTTTTGATTTATGTTATTTTGTTTACTTCGTGTCTTGGTGGATTTGCTGCATCTGTCATTAATATCAATTAATGTCAGTCTCCCCAAATGACATTTACTTCTGTACTATTTACAGTCTTACTTGTAAATGGCCCTGCTTATCTCTAATGCATCTGTGGCCTCATCTTAGAGCCATTTCAAGCTCAGAGGATGTGAGCTAGCTTAGATCTAGAAGCTGGAGAGGAGGCCAAGAATCCTCAGAACCCTGACCTCAGCTGGGTCTCTGCCCAGGAGATGTAAAATGACTGCCTGAATACATCAAGAAACACCAAGTTTACTGGCACTCATCTTTAATTCATAAGGTCTTGTGAGCAGTTGTACAGAGCCACAGATTCCTATGGGGTATGCACTCTGACTACTGCTTGGTCCCTGTGGGTCATTCTGTAATTTTCTCCTCCATTTGGACCTCACATTTGAGTCCTACTAGAGTTCCTGAGTTTATGGCTGCTCTGTGTGGATACCGGGAATGATGTGTTGATGAGGGTGCTAAAGCCAGGTTCAGCAGAAGAAAAAAATGCCCTGAGTTCCAGCTGCTGTAAATTTGCCATCTCTGAACTAAAGGTAACCTAAGGTCATTTTAAACTCTAACATTGTCTGATTCAGTTTGATGTGAAATGGAAGAATTCATTTCTTCTCTTCCTACCTAACAATAAAATGTGGTGAGGATAAAAGATAAAATGTTGACCTATGCCTAACCTGTGGGCTCCTGGTCCATCCTAGAGTCAAAAGGAAAGGAAAAACTGAGGCACAGAGAGGCACATGGCTGGCCAAAGCTGATGGGTATTTAGAAAAGATGTATGACATTTAGGAATGATATCTGAGTTGGATTTTGAAGGATGTAGGGGAACTTACATCCGGGTCTTACATCCAGAAAAGGGGGAAAGCAATCTAAGCAGAAGTAACACAAGATGTGTTTCAAGTTGGTGCATACCTGGACCAGTGGGAACACTTAGTTACTCTGAGCACGGAACAGATACAAAGAGGGAGGAACATGCTAAAACCAAGGAGGTAGACTCGTGTTGCAGATATCCCGATATGCCCGATTCTGTGGGCCCCGTGGCAGAGGAGCTGCACGGTCACTGGAACAATGGGAAAGCCAACAGGATCTACACAGAGAAACTGATTTTCAGGTGAGTTTTTAAATGCACACTGCCAGCCGTGTTAGTTTGTGGGGTCTGTCCCCTCTGCTTCCTCTCACCACCCAAAGCACCCTTCCTGGGACTGGCCTAATGAAATGTTTCCCATTTAATTTCAGCTCTGCTGGGAGGAGCCCTTTTATCTCGGCTGCTTCTTTGCCATCAAAGGCCACTCAGCCTTGAGTAGCTGCCTGCCCCCTTGCTGGTCCCGTCCTCCCCAGAATTCTGCCTGGAGGTTTTAATTCAGAGTCTCAGAAGACAAGCAAGGGGGCCGCTTTTGATTGATCCGTCAAACACAATCCCTTCACAATTGTCTTTGGAGACTCGGACTCTAGACATGAAAGATAAAAACAAGAGATGCCAGCTTGGTTTGAGATGGAAGAATGTGCTGGATCTTTCTTTTCTTCCTTTAACTCTGGAAAAAAAAATACAGCATAAAATAAAAGCTTCCCCTCTCAGCTCAATCAGTGCATTGTTTTCCTGTCTACTCTTCTTGTTTCATTTCCCGAATGAATTTTTACTGGTTTCAGAAGTGATAAAACCCATCTAACATTTATTGACATTCCTCTGATCATCTGATGTGCATGCTAGGTACTGTATATGAACCCATTTCATCTTAAGCATTGCCTTATGAAGTGGGCATAATTATTAACCTCATTTTAAGGATCAGAGAATTGAATCATGGAAATCTAAGTTGTCTGTCACTAATAACATAGTTGGTAAGTGATGGAGCTGGGATACTGACATCAGGCAATGTGCTCCAGAGACCCTGCGCTAGTCCAACATGCTAAGCTGTATCTTGAGCATTCTGTTCTTCAGATGATGGTACATGGGCTGGATTCAGCAAGTAAATGCATTACTTCAGCATCAATGTATTTGGGAAGTATTTCTTGGGTGCAGAGTTAAGAAGCAACAAGTAACTCCTGGATTGAAAGAACTAAAAGGTGTGTTCAAATGACTGAGATCATTGAAGGAAGTTACCTAGACTTGCCTAATTTTCTGGTCTATAAAACAGAAATATAAGATATACAGTTGAAAGGTCTTTCCACTTTGGAGATGGATGAGAAACCCCATAGCTGGGTAAAGAACTAGCATGGTATGACAGGAAACACAGGCAGAAGAACTTGGCTGAGATAACCCAGTTCCCTTTCTATAGTCCTAGTCAAAGTTTGGGGCTGAGGAAACATTGACTGGTTGAGTCTAATGCAACAAAACTTTCTTTGGATAAATAGGCTCCAGACAAGTATCCAAAATGGATTGTGATGTGCCCAAGATACAAATTCAGGAGTCAAGATGGACAATGTGACAGGAAAAGAAGATTAAATGCACTTGGAGACCAAAGCAGCCTCATACAGAATGAGACTCCCCCAAAAGCAATGAGGCTCTGGGACTGTACAAAGTTTTATCAGAGGTCATAAACTCACACTTTGCAAATCTAAAGTGACCTCATAGAGAATTTTTTGATTTTGCCAGCCTAGAATTTGTTCTAACTGGATTATTTGAAAGCATTTAAATTTGAATTTAGTAGAGTCAAATAACTCAGCTGATTAAAGCACCTGCTCAGGCAGATGCAGCATCCAGCTGGGGTTTGATCCCCAGCATGACATGCAGGCCTCGCCCCCAGGGCACACTGAGCAGGCCACTGAGACTGGGCGTGGTGGTGTGTGCCTGGAATCCCAGCTCTTGGGAGGCTGAACACAAAGGAATCACTATGAGTCCAATCTGCATAGTGAGACCCATAGACCTATACTAAAATACAAAAACATAATAATAATAAATTTGAATGTAGTCATGTTGTTAATAAAACACAAGATTCACATCTTAGTTACTGTTCCCTCATTGCTGAGTCAAAATACCTGACACCCAAAATTATAGGGTGGAAGGTTGATTTAGCTCACAATTTGTAGAGGTTTCAGTCCATAATCAGCTGGCTCCTAGGCGGGGTGGCACATGGCAGCAGGCAACAGTCCATGGTGGCAGAAGAACACAAAAGCAACAAGAAAAAAGGTAAAACAAGTCTCTTCCAGACCATCGAGATCAGGGCAGTGCCAATCCAATCAGTATACTGACCCAGCGTTACCCAGCCTCAGCTCAGCACCTGGAGCCCCAACATTGCACTAGGAATAAATCACACAACCTAGATTCAGCCGCATCTAAAACACCCATTCCCCATGGCTGTATGAGGCTTTGGAGGAACGTCCAGACACAAAATAGAACAATTCACAAAACTTTTAAAAGTTCTTAGGAAAATTTCTCAATCAAGGTTGTTTTCAAAAATCTTTCAGGGTCCAGGGGAGATGGCTCAGTGGAATAAGTGCTTCCCTGGCAAGCACAAGGACCTGAGTTTAATTCCAAGCTCTGCCAAAAAAAAAAGAAACTTTCAGAAGTCTGGTGATCTAGCTTAGTAGCAGAGCATACACTAATATTTCCTAGGCCCTGGGGTTTCTATCCCCAGCACCAAAACAGAGAGAGACAGAGAGAGAGGAGAGAGAACAAAGCAAACAAATAAATAAACAAAAAAAAATTAAACAAAACTTGCAAGAAAATTTAGCTGAACCTGAGTACCAGGTCCTTTTTGTTTGTTTATCTCTTTTTGTGTTACTAGAAATTGAATCCAGGACTTCACATATGCTAGGCAATCTCTCTAGCAGTGTCCTACATCCCCAGGCCCTTTTACATTTTATGTTGAGATAGTACATCACTAAATTGCCAGGGCAATCTTGGACCTGTAATTCTCATGCTTCAGTCTCTCAAAGCTGAGATTATAGGTGTGTGCCCAGTTTAACAATCACCTTTTGAAAATTTTTGTTTTGAAATAAGGTCTCACCATGTAGTCCAAGCTGTCCTGGTACTTGCGGCATAGCTCATGCTGGCCATGAATTTTCAACCCTTCTGCCATAGCTTCCCAAGTGTATGGTCAAACACTACCATGTCCAGCTGTTGCAATCATCTTGAGGTTCTTTTGCTCAATTCAGATGGAAATCATGAATCTTCACAGTGCAGCTCTGTTAGTAGTCCTGATGTCACCAGATGACACCAGGTAATGCTAGATACCAACAGTTGACACTGCCAGCTGCTGGTGCGTGCCACTGCCAGCTACTGTCATCTGATGCTAGATTGCACTGGAAACACTATTAAATGCTGAATCATTGGGATGGATTTCACGGGCTGCTGTTTTTGGCTGTTGGTTTCTGGAGTTCCTTAGTGTTAACAATTCTGTTCATTTACTTTGTCCACAATGTTGAAGATAAAAAAATCATAAGTAGATTTACAGGACTTTTGGAGCTTACACTACCTAAGAAATAAGTCAAAAGGAGTTTCACAGGTTCACAAAAGCAAGTATTTTAACAGGGTTTATGCTGCAACATAAGAGAGTTAATACATAAGAGGAAACCCTTCTGGACTAAAACTGGAGGATGTCTGGGAAGTGCTATTTATGCAACAGTGTATAAGCCTGTTTCCCTGAGGGTGAGGATTGAAACCAGGGAACCATTTAGAAGACTTGATATGAATACTTGGCATGCACATAAGGAGCCCAGGTCCCTTTGTCCCTAATTGTGGCCACTCCAGAATGCCTTGTTTTCAAACTCCAAAAGCATGAGTTGAAGTGGCCAGAGTTCTGGTTTCACTCATATTGTCATGGCGAATGGTGATTTGATAGCCTGTAAGGAAACTTCTAGACAACAAGGGAGGAGATGGAAGAAAATTGATCCCCTTCATTATAGTGTAAGAGGGAGCAAAAGGAACTGGGAGAGGCATAGATAGTCACCAGCTAAGTTGTGCCACCCTTTCTAGCCCAGAAAAATTAGTCAGGTACTTCTCTGTTTCACAGCTAGTAATTACTTTTTATATAGTATTTGTGATCTTTGGTTCATTCAGGGGATTGACATTGTATATAATTTCTTCAAAGATGAATTTTGAGGGACAGGCTTTGTAGATTCCTCAGGTGTATCTGCTTTTAAGGAAGCAAAAAATACCTCTATTTTCTATTCATCCAACTTTACCTAGAATGCATCATTCATTATCCAGAGTGAACAAGAACAGGCAGAAAACATACAAAGATGAATAATGGTTATCATCTGCTGGCTTCAGAATGACTTGACAAAAGTTCAATAAGACTACTCAGCCTAGAGATTATCTGGTCTTTTTGGATGTATTTATGAGACCTAGAATGGGTTGTTTTGGGAGCAATGTGACTGTCTTAGAGGAATTTAATGAATTGTACCTAGTTGCCTATGCTTCCAGAAGATTCCAGGCAATACATAAACTATTCAGTAAGAATTGTGGATGGAAAGAACCATCAACAGATGCTCAAATTATGGGGCAAAGGCATTAATATGATATTTGTGTAACCTCAAAGTGCCTCCTCAGGAGATACTTCCTAATTATGGATAGGAAAATACCAGCTTTGAAGTAGTGAAGCTTGGCAGACAATGCATGAGACAAAGATCAATACCCTCATGTCCACTGATGGGGCATCAATGTGTTAACCCTGAGGTGCTTGACTATAGAGTTCACACCATTTCTGTGGTACTCTTGCCTAACATGGAACACATCCCAAAACGTACAAGGAAGCATCAGCTAAACTCAAATGGAGGGGCATTTTATAAAATATTCTCCAAAGGCATCCAAGTCATTGAAGGCCAAGTAAACCTCAGGAATTTTTACATCTTCAAGGAAACAACGATGACAAAAGGATTTAAATGGAATTTAAGTGTCCGTACCAGAATCTGGAACAGAAAGAAAGCATGAAAACCAATAGACATTGGGAAAAACAATGAAGCCTACGTCAGGCCTAAAGATTAGTTAGTATCAATAATACCATGATCGTGACCATGAATACTGTGCCATAAGAATTCTTTGTTTTATTGACTTTATGAGTCTAAAAGAATTTGAAAGTAAAAAGGTTTTTTTTAAGACACTAGAGAACACATTTACCAAATGTATAAAAAAGCCCCTGATTTTAGTATCATTTCCACGGTTGATTTTTTTTTTACACATTTTTGCTATTGTTAAAAAAGATTACTTTTTTATTAAAAATTGATCAAAGTAATATAGTCCATGGTTTATCAAGTTATCAGTGCTCAGTGTTACAGACTGAAAATAGTATTTCAAGCCTTACTCCTTAGAACCAATCATTTACATTCTAAAAATATTACATTTCTTTAGAATTCCTTCTTCTCTTCTTTCCTTCCCCCTCTTTCTGTCTCATGAATTTTTTAAGAATCCACTGAAGGATTTGCTTGATTCTGTCAGGAATCACTGTAAATTATCTCACCACTCTCTCTAGGGGAGGCCACTGCAGATGCACCAGCCTGCTGGGGAATAAAACAACAGAGGCCAAGTGAACCTCAAAGGAGGAGGTACTTTCTCAAAGATACACAACCCACATTGTGAGCAGAGAGATGCTAACACTCATTTGTTTCTGATACTGTTGGGTATGCCAAGCACCCAATGATTGGTCATGAAAAAAACCTTGATTATCTTCATATATCTGTGGACCCAGGGCATAGATAACTGGTGAGCTATTAAAACAAGGCAAGAATTAGTTCTACTAGTCCTATGATTATCCAGTTATCATAAGATTAGCATATATATATATATATATATATATATATATATATATATATATATATATATATCCAACTTCCTGTCACCTTGGCTACTGCCCCCATCCAAGGTCACTCTCCTTACCTCAACCAGTCTCCCAAACCCTGCACACTGATCACCCTGTCCTCAATGAAGCCTCCTTTCTTGCTTCACCCTGGCCCAACCAGGCTGCTCATAGATGCTTCCCTCTCCTGAGAGTGTGCTGCTACCCCTAGAGGGCGTCTAAATAGGAATGCTCTTTCCCTGCTGGGGCCTGCACTCCCAGTGGCAAGGTCATTTCTTTCTAGCAGGGCTTCCACAGGGACATAGTGAGATCAGGAGGTAGGCAAGCAATAGGCGGCTTGGATAGGTACTTGAGAAAACTGACATAAGCCCTCAGAAAAGTAGAACACAAGGAAAGAGTCTCCTTGAAAGGGGCCCCAGGAAGCCAGAGGACAGCACCTGTCAGGAGCCTAGCTAAGATCAGCAAACACATTGTTTCACTGTTGTATTTTTCACAAGACAGCCCAACAAAGTGCATATAAATCCTTGATCTTGGACAGCTCCTCACCATCCTCCCTTGAAGGCCCTCTTGGCTAGTGAGAGCTTGTCTTTGTACTAGTGATCTATGCCTGTGTCATTCACTCCCCACTTCTGTTTCCACAGGCTTCATTTCTCATCCTGTTCTGCACAAGAACCCAGAAAGAGAGAAAGGAAGTCTGTCACAGTAGCCTTCGGTGGGGATGCGTCTTCCATCTAGGCCCCACAAGCTCCTTTCTCTCTCCCCATATAGACTCCCTGTCATCTGCCATCTCATCTCCAATCAGTATGTCTATGCTGCTTGTCACTTGTGCACCAGCTTCC
Source organism: Ctenomys sociabilis (assembly GCA_004027165.1). NCBI lineage: Eukaryota > Metazoa > Chordata > Mammalia > Rodentia > Ctenomyidae > Ctenomys > Ctenomys sociabilis. The sequence goes on along the minus strand of PVKA01033096.1, from coordinate 8,107 downwards.
GAACAGAAAGCCCAGAAGAGGAGGAACACATCGTGTCCTTTTCACCCATGTTTTTAATTCTGTCTGGAAAACTTTAGAAATATGCAGGTGTGCTTCTGTCCCCACAGTTCATCAGTAGACTAACTAGCTAACCCCTCTTCCCCCACACTTCCACCACTGCCACAACAACAGGCTTGGCTTCTCTTTGTCACCTCCTAGCTCCTTCTCATCATCATCTCAACTTTTATCACAGAGCAGTCCAATAAATAACAGGACAGTGAATGCTTACCTTTCACTACAAGGGTCTGTGGTGACAGTCCCTTTGTGTGAACTAAGAAGAGACCCTATTCCTCCAGGGAAGCCCAGCTCCACAGTAGAGTACAGAATTTGGGGAGTGGACATTTACTTCCCACTGCTCAGCTGCCCTCACGAGTCTCTCCTGCTGGCAAGCTGTGTGACTCCACAGCCTGGAGTCATTGATTGCACTCTCTTGACATTCTCTTCCTCATACAAAAAATTAGAGAGACTTAGAGTAGCTATCTTGAAGAAGTGACAGAATTAAATGAAGTAAGTGTTTCAGAAGTACTCACTACCATGTCCAGCTGGTGACAAGCACTCAGGAAATGACTTTTATAAGATCCCTATGTCATAGTTTGGGTTTCATCAAATGTTTATGTTTCCTTTCCCTGGCTGTTCAGAACCACAAAGTCAGTGTTTACGCCTGACCTATGTTTCATTGTATTACCTGCACTAGAACAGTATCTGATATTTGATAAAATAAAATGAATGACTGAGACCTTGGAGAACAGATAATATATATAGAATCCTGCACAGATGCTCATAACAAGTATAGGTTATTATACCTCTCCTCATTTTTAAACTTACTGCAAATTTCAGATATTATTTGTCTTCTCCTTTTAACTTTCCCCAAGGTTTCAAATATGTATGTTCTTTACTTCAAATATTTACAAATTATAAAATATTCAATATACAGTGTATCATCCTTTATAGCATTAGACTGCTTATGCACATGTCTGTGGAAGTCACAGCTTGATACTCGGCTCCCAAGATGGCCCCAGTGAGGCTTGGCTCCTGGTATTTGCATTCTTGGGTATTTTCCCAACCTAAGTTGGGAAACAGCTGAGGACAGAGGTGGTGGTATATGACACCCAAGGCTACATCATAATGAGCTTCATGGCTTTTCTTCTTGCTGCCTGGAACTTTGCTCTGCGTGCCATCTTTCCAATGCTTAGGCATCCCAGGCTGCTCCCCAGACACTGCCCCACAGCAGCCAGCATGTGTGGGACCTTTCTGAAGCATAGCTCCTCCACCCTAAGTTTTGTGAGCTGTCACCTTGACTGAAACTTCAAGATAAACCCCAAGTGATCCTCAACCCATGAAGCTACCTCAAATCATAACACAAAGAACAGGTAGAAGTTAATAAATATTTATCATAGTAAGGGATATTTGGTTATTTAGAAGATATTGGAATCTCCTAATCCCATTTTTCAAGGGATAGATTTAGTTGGTAATTTTCTGTGCAGCTGCCCAATCTTAATATTACTAAGAAAATATATTTTAAAATGTCAGTGATTTTCTTGCTGATACTTGTTTCGCATTTTCTAGGCATTCCTGTTAGTCTTCAGGACATTCCTAGGAATTCAGTTCCTATTAAATCACTTTTCAGATGAGAGCACAGAGGTCCAAAGAGACTGCTGACCTCCAATGGAGCAAACCAGAATTGGACTCAGTTCCTTCTAGATCTGTAACCATGGTTTTAGCTGTTGGGCCAGATCAGCTTCCTATGGAATCATTTTTTATTGTTTGTCAAGGCTTAGGTTGAGTCTTCAATATGCATTATCAAATAAGAATCTCACCACTGCGAAGATTATTTTAAGTGTGAGGAAACTGTGGCACTGAAACTGAATGTTTCCATATATTGTTTGGGACAATCAATGATGCAACAAAAATTGCCACATGCCTGAGCCAATAAGCCATGTGATGGTTTGTCTAGCTCACTGCCAGTGGGTGGGAGTGTGGGAGGCCCACTGGTAGGAAGAGGGAGGCAAGAAGAGAAGAGGGAGTTTGGTAGAAAGGAAGGACAGCTGAAGGAGAATTCTAAGACCCTCTCTTAAGTCAGAGTCTGGAGTGGGGCACAATGAAAGCATCTCTTTGTCCGGAGATGGGAATGAAGAATATTATAGACAGATATGTCAAAAGAAGATTGGACTGGTAAATATGTGATAGGAACTTGGACAGATTTTCAAAACGAAGTGATAATTGGGTGATGACTTTTTTTTCAGTGTAAAGAAGACAGAACTTGTGCACTCATCTCACTGCAGACAACAGGAAGCCTGTGCCAGGGTTGCAGACTGTCTTGTATGTCTGTCTGCCTGTAGGTCTTACTGACACAGGGAGAAAAACTGATCTTGGTTGGATGACCTTGAAATGATACAGGGGAAAAATAAAACTCTGACCTGAAAAGTACCTGGAACGAGTTCGTGTTCTTTAAATCCAAAGAATGAATTTTAGTAATAAATGGAGGTCATGAGCAGAATGTATTTGTTGGGAGAAGTTCTGAACAAGACAAGGACAGATGGGGGGTAGGTTAGTGGAGGGAGCAAGTGGGCGATCCCTGGGAAACTATCTCTTCCAGGGACTTTTATAGAAGAAAACCATGTGGTGAGTCAGGTCAAAGGTGGGAACTCACTTAGGTGGGCATGAGGTGGGACAAAACTATGGTCAACCAATGAGATTATAAGCACCATTGCTTAGGTAAAATCCAGTACCAAATGGGGAAGCCAGTCAAGTAGCAAGCAGGCATGAATATGGGACAGGGTTTTTTTCCTGGTGGGGGAGTTGAGTTAGTGACTCATTTGGGCTCTTTCAAGGTAATTGATACATATTTAGACTATCAATCCCTGATGACTATCCCTAGGGAAGTATGTGGCTAAATTTGTTTACTCTTTTTTCTTGAGATGTGGCCATCTGGTAGTGTCTGTCTCTTTCAAGTTGCAAAATCATCTTCTCTTCCATAGAGTCTCCTTGAGAGCCTGGTCCTGTCTGACTGCCTGTAATATTTCTATCTAATTCAGCTGCCTACACCATTACTTCCTTCTTTCCATCTGCCCTTCCTCTCCCTTTTCCCTCATTCTTCCCCTCCTTTTCTCCTTCCTTATTTTTTGTCCTTGCCTTCCCCTGCTTCCATCTTTCCCTTCCTCTTTCCCTTCTTTTCTTGATTTGTCCTCTTCTTCCCTTTCCCCTTACTTTCTTTGCTTTCTTCCTTCTTTCCTTTCTACTTCCTTCCTTCTTTCCTGCCTTTCTTCCTTCCTGCTTGACAATCTGAACTTACATAAGAAACCTCCTGAGTTTTACAAGTTAACAGCTAATTCTTTTTCTTGTACTTTTACCACTTGAGCTGTGAGCAGATCCTGCCTGGCAGCCTGAAGAGCCCTGCCGGCTACAAGTCTGTGGCCTCCTTTGCAGCGAAGTGCAAGGTCAGGAGGTGGCGAGGCTGAAGGACCGACTACAAAGGCAGAACAAAGAGAAGAAGCCAAGAGCAGCGCCCCCCAACTCCAAGCCCAAAGGCCGTGGACACTCTGCAGGAGGGTGGGCCAGGGTGGCGTTCGAATCTTCAGAAGCTGCTGAATGAGTAGCAGAGGCCTATCCTTGTCCTTGTGGGCTTTGCAGACTGAGATCCTGGGGAAGAAGTGTGGTGAACTCAGGAGTCTCAAGCCTGGAGCCGCTAGACAGGTTGCAAGCTCTATCCCCTGTGAAAGCATCTGATCACTGGCAGTTGGTTCCCTTTTCATTCCCCTTTTGACTCTCGAGCATAAGGGATTGAGCACAAACTGGCAGTGAGTGATATCCCTCCCGACTTTGGGTGATTATGTGCGTTAATAATGATGAGCGTGTCTATGTAATATTTGCATGAAAAACTATAGACATCTGGTGGCGTATGCTCGTGTGTGTGGTTTGTTGAGAAACAGAAGCAAAAGCTAAATGCTGATGAAATGTGAAATCCAACCATGCCCCCTAAGACTAAAAATAAACTCGGTAGGCTTTCTGGGTTTTTGCACGCCAGCACTTTTGAACCACTCACACCGGCACGACTAGGTTAGGTTACCGTGGAAACGTTCCGCTGTGCATATACAGCAAATGGAGTACACGATTTGAGGGCCTGGACCCTGGGGGTCCTATTACAGAATTTTGTATGTTTAGAAATATTTTGTAATAAGGCCCCTGGCGTCACTTATCAGTAATAAAATGTACAACTGCCTTCATCCTCATCAACCACAAATTTGTTTCTTATGCAAATGAATCACGTGCTTTCAGGTAAGTGTATGCGTGAGTGTGTGTAATTTTATCTTCCCCCAAGAGTTATACTACACTTACTATTTTTTTTTCCCCCTAGGAAATTCTGCCTTTTTTTTCTAAGCTACAGAAATTTGAAGTTTCTAAATGTTGTGCAGAGCACTAACTCCTTACAGTTTTTGAGCCCCAGGTCAGAGGCAGAGACCCAGGGAAGGGTGCAGGAAGCTGGGGATTTGCAGGTGTTTCCTTTGAAAGCGCAGATTTTTAGATAATGGCGGCTGTTCGGCATCACTAGCATGATGAATTCCAGGAGACCTGGCTGAGGAAACCTTCGTTCAGTTGTAAATTTTGTGCCGCTTCAGTGTGGTGAGAGTAACATTCATATAAAGGTTCTAAACGTGAAAAGAGGACAGTGTTGGTTTTTTTTTTTTTTTTTTTTTTTTTTTTTTTTTTTTTTTTTTTTTTTTTTTTTTTTTTTGTTTTTTTTTCATTACCTACTCTGAGTGGCTGGGAGAAAATGACTCCCACTGATATTTACCTCCTTGGTTCTTTTCCAAAGTGTTAATCTAAATGTCTTCAGTAGCAGAGAATAGAATGTTCCTCTCCGTTAATGGCTTTCAGCCTGTTTCAGGAAGGCCTGCGGTTTAACACTCCCTCGTGGCCTTTGTGGAGCTATTGGAAGGCTATGCCTCCCAGAAACAGCAGCTAGCCCAGCCTTCTCTCTGTGTCAAGCCACTAACTCCAGATGCCCTGGCCACAAGGACGGGTCAGGGGTTCAAGCTTTTCTTGCAGGTTGGAGCTGATACGTGACAGAGCAGGGTAAGCTAGGTGCTGGGGCTCCTCATACCTAGAGCACGACACTGGCTGTGTCTTTCACTGACCAAGGCCTTGGATCATTTTGTAATTGCTCTGTGCTTTCTCCTCATCTGAAAAGCTGAAAGACTAATACTTCCTTGAAAAGATTAAAGGGTGTTAGAGCTATATAACACTTTCAAAAATAGCAAATAATAAAATAAAATTTATAAGAATGATTAACACTTCAGTGCACATTCTGTACATGATACAGTACACCAAACACTTAATATACATTTTCTTGTTTCAGGCTCACCATAATCTTTTCAGGTGAGTAACATTATTTCTGCCATTTTTATAGCTGGAAGAAAAATAAAAGCTTAGTGTAGTAAATATGCTGTCAGAAGATTGTAAAGCCTTTAGAGTCCGGGTGCAAATGTAGAGCTGGCTATTAAGGATATTTTTATTCTACTAAATGAAGGCAAAGAAATATTTTTATTAGTAAGAGAGGTAGTACTGATAATTAGAAAATTGGCCCTGTGATTATAAGAGGCTGGAGGATGGGGTTGAGAGTTAAAACCAACTGAACTCTTGAGAAATTCAGACTGGTAGGATGTTTATCAGGAAAGAGATCCCACATACAGTCAAATAGGAAGAAAAAAGATGCTGACTAACTTGGCAGTTTCATATTAGAACCTGCAACCTGTACAAATGATGAGGGCATTTGTGTAAGCAGCCCTTATGATGGTGTTTATCTGGAGGGTCGTGCATGGGGTCTCTGGGACTGAAGGACTGTCACTGTTTCCTCTCTCTAGCACTGGGGTCAAGGTTGATGAAAGCCATCCTGGTCGGAGATGCACATGCCAAAGTGAGATTGACGATAACGGGGGCTGTTGGACCCAGTTGCCAGAGCTGTTCCACTCATCTGCTCAAAAGAAACATCGGAATTCTAGATAATGTGTAAGAGAAGCTGAGCCAGTATAGCAAGGTTCTGGTTCCACCATAGACAGCTTTGCTGAGTGTGGCCCTGCCCCCTTCACCCCCCAACTTTCTATGGTGGCACAAAAATGTTTTACATCTTGGTGACTCAGTACAGTTACTGAGCTCCTGACATGTGGACAGTTTCACTGATGCTGAACTGAATGGTTGATTTCTTTTAATTAACTAAAGTTTTAAATTTCACTAAATATAGTGTCTTCCACATAGACGGAGAGGCCTGAAGAATGGAGTGGAGGTATGTAAACAAGTGATACAAAGAAAGTTGTGATCTCCAGGTTTAGAAGAGGTACTGAAGACCTTCCCCCCATCTCTGCAAACTGTGACTGGGGACAAGTTTCAATTGTTTATCTAAGCTTAGGGCAGCCATCTATAAAAAGAGCAATGTTGGTAAAATGGTCATAAGTTTTTTGTGGGAATGAGATATTTTACATGTGGCTCTTTGAGGTGAGAAGAGGATTAGGTGAATACTAGCCATTATTATTATTATGAATAGCATTGTGACTATTGTCCGTATTTTGGAATCAAAGGTAGTACAGGTTGCTGCAAAGAAAGGAGAAAGGAGGAGAAAGAGGAGAGAGAGAGAGAGAATTAACTCAGTGGTGATTGGGGCAGATGTAGAAGGAAACACAGGAGCATAATTCACACATGTGGTAATAGTTGAGTGTCATGGGCCATGTATGATGGAAGCATGATTACTTGACAAGGTGATGGGACAATTTAGGTGGAGGCTGTGTTTGGGTGTGTACTGTGTTTGGAAGGAGTCTGGATTGCTTGGAGAACCACAAATATTGTGTGGGGGGGGCAGGAGATCCTAGGACCTAATAGCAAAGGCAGATGTTTTTAAGTGTTTTGTAGATTATAGTGATCTATCATTTGGATTTATGGAGGGAAGTGAGATCAAATTTTCATATTAAGAATAAATCTGGCTGCTGTGGGTGAATGAATGAAGGGGAAAGGAGGCTGAAGGTGGAGATAGCAGTAAGAAGGAGGTTTGATGTAAGATGACAAGTCTCTCAATCAAGCCAGGGGCCATGGTCATGGAAGAGGGGTGGATCTGAGAAGTGAGTTAAAGGAAGGAAAACATGACAGGTCTTGAGAGGAAAGTAAAATTGAGACATTCATCATCAGGAGTCTGAATAAAGTAAATAATAACAATAGTGATCCCATTGGTTTGTCTGTCCATGGCACTTTTACTGTTCATCTCCTACTATCCTTCCATAGCCAAATGGATATCCTGTAAATTAAAAGAGAAGGTGTGCAGAAAGTGACAGGGCCAGGCTACAAGGAGATGTTCATCACATAGCCAATGAGTACCATGGTCTACATTATTGTTCATCCTTGTTGTCATTGATGCTACTGAAAAGCTAAATCCAGAACAGAGAGGACCCTTGAGAGACCAAAGCCTAGAATGTTATGTAGACATGGTATTATCCAGCTTGTAGCACTTGTTTCACATTAGTAATATCCTACTTAAAAAAGAAATGACAGAGGTATCCAATGATTGAGATTTATTTTTGTTCTGATTCACGATATTTCTATGGCACATATGACCCCAAGACAGGAATCCAAACGAAACTAATCATGTTCAAGGCAGCTTGTTTTAAAACCTCATTAGCTGGAGTTGGTGAAACCGGAGAATTGATTCATACTTCCAGGCTCAATGTTGAAATGCGCTTTCCAGGATCCGTGAGTGCTTACTCCTGGTACCCTTCTCTCTCAGATGGATAGAGCAGACACATCTTTTCTTTGCTGGTTTTCTGAGTGCTGGACTAGATTAAATCTGACAGTCACTCTGGCCCTGGCAATTGTGCCTCAGTGGGCATGTGGTGTCAAAGTGTTTTTGTTTGCTTGGTTTTTGTTTTGTATTCAACCTAAGAAGATTTAGACTTCAAGGTGAAGAGCCCTCAAAAGGGCTGTAACAATGTCTCAAAGTCACTGTTGCTCTTGGGACTAGGTCACTCTCCCTACCCACCATGGTTGCATTTTGTCACCTAGGGCCTCTTCTGAGAAGCCGTAGATCAGG
>PVKA01033095.1:0-15246 GCA_004027165.1 Ctenomys sociabilis | reverse complement strand
TGTACATCTTCAAATTGCTGAATGGATACATATGAAGTAGATCTATATAAAGGAGTGTTACCAATGGAACAATTTACTATAAAATCATGTATATATTATAATGTACTGATTTTTCTTCTATTTATATGTGTGTCAGCAAACCATATTATAAACCTAATATATGTAATAATATTTTATATTTCAAAACTTCAATGGGTATTGAAGAAATGTGAAATTTCCAAATGTGAAATTCAGATTCAATGATAAAGAGAAATAATAAGTAAGAAAAAAAAAAAGGAAAACATTACCTTAAGTACTGGTGTATAGGACAACATATGTATATATTGAAGACATTTTCTTAATGAAAAATGCTACACATAAGGTTTTACATACTACAAAAGTTTTGTAAAAATACCTATAATGGGTAGGCACATAGAGGCAGAAAGCAAATTATTTTTTGCCAAGTAGTAAATGTTCAGAGCAATAAAGATTTTTTTGTTTGTTCATTTTAGCGGAACTGGGTATTGTACTCAAGCCCTTGTGCTTGCCAGGGAAGAGCTTACTCTACTGAACCAACTTCCTAGAATGGTTAATGAAATTTTTTGAAACCATTTCTATGATATATTATGTAATTGCATACTGGTCGTATTTTAACATATCTAAATAGTGTTGCAACTTAATTTAAAGTGACCTAGTTATGCATTTTTCAAAGGTCAAAATAATGAAGTTTGTGACTTTTGACCTTTATCTAAATGAAAGGGGAAGATATGCTCATGCTTCTCTCTATACATGTATTTTTTTTCTGTAATATAAAAACCGTAGACAACTAAGAGTAGGAAAATGTAAAGTAATATTTGATGCAATTTTATTTACTGTAATATATTTATTACAATAACTATTGTAATAACCCACTTGTAAAGCTGATTGCTATGTGACATGTAATATGTGGAATTAATGTTTAAGAATGTATTAATGTATCAAAACATTAATGTTACAATGCATTTTTACTTTTCTTATTTTAATATACATTTTGTACATAATATTCTTTTTTTCTTCTTCATGTATTTAGGGTCTATAGGGTCCCACAATATAGGTCAGACTCATAGTGATTCTTCTGTTTTCGGCCTACCAAGCACTGGGATTAAAGAAGCATGCCACCACATCCAGTCTCAATCGCCATCTCAACAATAGAATAATATTTTAATTTTTGTTTTATATTTATGTTATTGACTTTAATTTATAATTTCTTAGTATCTGTAATAATTTTATGTTTATAATATAAATAAAAACTATCTATAAATAAATATTTTAGTTGATTTATTTGAATAATATTTTATCTTTTTTTTGTGAGCCCAGGGATCAAACTCAGGCTTTGTGTTTGCTAGGGAAACACTTATTCCACTGAGCTATCTCCCCAGTCTCCAATAGTATTTTATTTTATTTTTTTATGATTTTATTTACATGAATTTATTGGAAAAAGACAAATCTTTAGACTACATCTATGTGGCCTGTTTTAAGGTTTGCAAAGGAAAAAATTAATATAAAATATAATTTATAGACTTACTTATAATATTCATTCAAAGAGTCAAATGAAAAACAATGTGGGAGATCTTTCCACACCCTAGAGCCTCAGATAGTCCAGTTGAAGGCCTGGGTCCTCCATCAATGCCCAACCAAAGTCCTAGAGTCCATGGCAATGTCCTCTATTAGACTCTATTAGTCTGACTGGAGGCCTAGAGCCTACAACAATGTTTCATACAAGTCTGTATCAGGAATACAGAGGTCAATAATGGAAGCCTGTAGGATGAAGGGTCTGTACTGGAGCCAGGAAGTGACACTCAAAGAGCTCCACCAAAAAGAACCACAGCTATGCTCAGCAACAGCGAGGACCCAAGCTCCTCCGATGATGAGTACAGCTAAGTTCTACCAGGAAAACAAGCACGGCAAGCTTCTCCAGGAGGATCAGCAGAGCATATTACCCCTCTAGTTCTCTTTTCTGTGCTTTTGGCATCAATCCCCAGGAGGGCCTTCCACATCAGCACCTCACTGTCTCAGTTCAGTTGCCCATTAATTCATCCACCATATGGCCTAATATAAATTCCAGAATTGAGAAAGGAATTAACTTCATAGCAATCACTGTGAGGCTTCCCCTGGGAAATCAGGATCCTATGTGTCATCTTCACACTAGCATTCCTTGTCCTAAACTTCCAGCCTTAGTGAGGCTCTTCCAAATGCCTGCTCCTGCAGTACCTCCACAGTATTAGGTAAAAGCTTTTGCCTCTCAGGAGCCATTTAAACTTATGAGCAGGGCCATGAAACTTCCTCAGGAAGAAACCACCCATGACAGAGTGCTTCTCTGCCTGCCGTGGATCCCCACATCCCAGAAGCTGACTCAGACCCAGAACTCCTGGGTTGAACTTCTGAATGGACTTCCTCTTTGGCTTGCCAGATTCCTCTTTGGCTTGACAGCCTTGATATTGACCTTAGCCACTGATTTTGAATCCACCTGTTGCTCAGCTTCAAGTTTTTCTCAACTTTCTCCACACCTGCTCCACACACAAACCATCTGTTCACTAAGTCCTAACAATCTTTTCGGCTGGAAATTATGTCCCTAATCCTTCTAAACTCTTTTTGACAAAGTCCCTAACTCTTGGTCTCTTAACATCCAGCAATAGGGGCTGAGGAGACAGCTTGGCAGTCGAAGTACACAGCTGGCAAGTGCAAGATCCCGGGTTCAGTCCTCAGTACCTTATGCCATGCTGGCCTTGGGACACCAGGTGCAATGTGTCAGCCCTGAAACCAGGCATGGTGGCACACACCTGTATTCCCAGGGTTAGAGAGGCTAAAACACAAGGTTAACTATGAGTCTGAGCTGCATAGCAAGACCTTCTATCAAATAAATATTTTTAAATGCAGCAATTAAACATTATTCTTCATGTAACATGATTCTTTACAGGAATGGTTAGTTAAACACTAGGCAAAGTTTTTAAACTCTATCTTATCATAATATTTTCCACTTTCTTCTTTTTTGCTCCCTATTTGGTCAAAGTTTAGAAATTACTTTCAGAGTTTATTTTTCACTCTGCAATGTCTTTTTTTTTTAATCTTCTTAAATGTATTTATTTTTTATTTTATTGAAACACAAATATCAATGAGACAGTTTTAAGACACCTTAACAGGGCAGATTTGATAAATTAATACCTTGCAAACTGTTTTCATAACGTTTTGGTATTGTACAAGGTTCAAACATGATATTATACTTACAGACATTATTATAGTAGATGTCTCTTATCAGTAAATTAAGAGAGTGTAGCTGTTTACGTATCTTATATTTATACCTGAATTACATCAAAGATTCAGTAATTAATACTTTCTAACTTGTTATTTTCCTAGTGGTTGTCCATAGTGCTAGAAGCCGACACAATATCCTGTCCAACCACCATTAGCGCAAATCTTCCCTCTCATAGAATTACGTACAAGCACGGCATTATCTATCCCAACTGTACTGTCCATACACACACATCATGATTCTTCTTTTCTATACCCCTTCCTTTGTCTACACCTGTCAAAGGTGGGCACTCCAATGTCATTCAACCAATTTAGGTGCTTGAACTCAATGACACAATCCAACACAGTCCAGCATTGCATAACAATAGTGAGTTATCTGAAGAAGCTGTTGACTGTAGCCATTTACAGCTCAACTTATTATTATGGCCCTGTGGCGCATACCTCATTTTTATACTTTTCTGCTGGATGGTTAAGACCTAGATAGAGCAAGGCCTATATATGAAAACATGTAGTTTTTGTTTCTCATGAGGTCAGTGAAATCCCCTCCGGGTTTATCTTGTAATCCTGTACCTTACTCTGTAGATCCTTTGTCTGTGTCATCCATGTGGATGAATCATGGCCAGTGCTTGACCAGTTAACTCTCTGTGAGAGCCTGAGAGAAAGTTTTCTCTCCATGTGACTCTCCCCAAGTACACTATAGATCAACAATCTCTTTCCTCTGTGACTCTATAATCTCCTTGTTCAGAAAATTTGGGGCTCATGATGTTACTGTAAAGGTTGTCCTATGTCCTGAGTCTTCACTGACCTTGAAAGGCTAGGACTAAAATGTTGACTGGCCTTGCGGTTCTTCTATTTCTCCAATTTTGATCTGTGAACTTAGGTTGTTAACCATCCAGAAGAAAAGCTGATTAGTATCCTGCCGCATATGCCATTCACTTTGCCTTATCTGACTCAATTGTTTTTAGTTGTTGTTGTATATTTCTATTTGTATTTATTCTTTTCACTTTTTACACTAGGGAGACTATACGATATTGACAAATGTGTGTCTCATTTATTTCACTTATGAGTATATGTTCAAGTGGCATCCACTTCATATAACTGCTTCAAGCTTATTATTCTTAATAGCTGAGTAATACTCCATTATATAGAAATACCACATCTTTTTTGACCATTTCTCATGTGATGAACATCTTGGTTGTTTCCAAGGTTTGGCTATCACATATTGTGCTACTGTAAACATAGGTACACATATATCACTATGATATGATGTTTTCAGTTCCTCTGGGAAAATTCCCAGTAGGGGGATAGCTGGCTTGAATGGGATTTCCAGTCCTACCCTTTTGAGGAACCTCCACACTGACCTCCACAATGGTTGTACCAATGTACATTCCCACCAGCAGTGGAGAAGTGTTCCCTTTCCCCCACAACCTCTTCAACATTTGTTATTGGTTGATTTCCTTATGATAGCCATTCTTTCTGGAGGGAGATGGTATCTCAGTGTTGTTTTTATTTGCATTCCACGGATGGCTAGCAATGTGGAGCATTTTTTCATATACTTATTCGCTTCTTTAATTTTGTCCTCTGAGAAGTGTGTATTCATCTCAGATGCCCATTTCTGAATTGGGTCTTTAAATTTGAGTGCCCTGTTATATCTTAATTCTTTATATATTCTACACAGTAGACCTCTGTCTGACTGCTTATTAGTTAGGATTTTTTCAATATTTGTGGGTTGTCTTTTCACTCTGTTGACAATTTCTTTTGATATGCAGAAGCTCCTTAAGAACAGTTGATCCAGCCTGTTGATTCTTTCAAGTGCTTCGTGTGCGAATATATGTTTGTTCATGAACTCTTTACCTACCTCTATATCTTCAAGAGTTCTCCCTACTTTCTCTTCCAGGAGATTGAGTGTTTCTGTTTTAATGTTTAGATCTTTAGTCCATTTTGACTTTAACTTAGTGCATGGTGATACAGCTGGGTCAAATTTTAGTTTTTGGTATGTAGAAAGCCAAGTTTTCCAGCACCATTTGTTTAAGAGGCTATCTTTCTTCCAGTGAGTATGTTTGGTGCCTTTGTCGAAGGTCAGATGGCTGAGTGTGTTCCTAGATGCCTCTGCATCTTCTAATCTATTCTTCAGGTTTATTTTGTTACCATTACCATGTTGATTTTATCACAGTGGCTTTGTAATATAATTTCAAATCAGGAATTATGATGCCTCCTGCCTTGTCTTTATTGGCCAAGATTGCCTTCGCAATTTAGGTCATTTCTGGTTCCAAATAAATTTTAGGAACAATTTCTCTAGGTCTGAGGGGTATGTTGGTGGCAGTTTGATGGGGATTACATTAAATCTGTACAGCAATTTTGGGAGTATGACCATCTTCACGATGTTGATTCTTCCTATCCAGGAGCCTGGAATATCTTTCCATTTTCTAAAATCTTCTATAATCGCTTTTCTTAGGATGTTGTAATTTTCCATGAAAAGATCTTTGACTTCTTTGGTTAAGTGAATTCCAAAGTATTTCATTTTTTGCAGTGCTATTGTAAAAGGTATTGTTTCTATTGTTTCCCTTTCAATGTGCTTGTATCTGTGTAGAGGAATGCTACTGACTTGTGAGTATTGACTTTGATCCTGCTATGCTACTGAATTTCTGTATCAGTTCTAGTATTTTCTTGGTGGGATTTTTGGGGTCTTCCAAGTAAAGTATCATGTCATCTGCAAATAGTGATAATTTAACTTCTTATTTACCTATTCTTATTCCCTTTATTTCTCTCTCTTTTCTAACGTCTGTTACTAAGAATTCGAAGATTATATTGAATAGGAGGGGAGATAGAGTACATCCTTGCTTTGTACGTGATTTAAGAGTAAGAGATTTAAGTTTTTCCTCATTTAAGATTATATTAGTTTTTGGATTGTCATAGTTTTGGTATTATCAAGTTAAGGTAAAGTCTATTCCAATTTTCTCTAGGACGTTGAACGTGAATATGTTCTGGACTTTGTCAAAAGCTGTCTCTGCATCCACTGAGATGTTCATGTTGTTGTTAGGTTTCAGTCTATTAATATCATGCATTACATTTATAGATTTTCAAATATTGAATGATCCTTGCATCCCTGGATGAATCCTAGCTGGTCATAGTGTATGATCTTCTTGATGATTTGCTGTATTCTATTTGCCAGGATTTTATTGAGTATTTTTTTGTCTGTCTTCATGAGGTGGATTGATTTGTAGTTTCCCTTTTGGGTTGTGTCTTTCCCTGGTTTTGGTATCAATATTAGTTATACTTGCCTCCAGAAATGATTTTTGGAGGACTGCTTCCTTTTCAATTTCATTGAAGAGTTTGAGGAGTGTAGGGATTGTATCTTCTATAAACTTCTTGTAGAATTCAGCTGTGAATCCATCAGGACCTGGACTTTTCTTTGTTGGTAGGCTTTTTATTATGTTTTGTATTTTGTTGGCTGTTATTGGCTTATTGAGAGTTGTTATGTCTTCTTGGTTCAGTTTTGGTAATTTGTACCTTTTGAGGAATCTGTCCATTTCTTCTGTGTCTTCTATTCTGTGAGCTTAAAGATTCTCGAAGTAAGTATTGATAATGTTCTGAATTTCCACTGGGTCCATGGTGATTTCACGCTTTTCCCAATAGTATTTTAAACACAATATTCTTCTTTTTATTTAAAAAGTTTAATAATACTTTATATTTAAAACGCTTAATGTTTAAAAAGTTCTATATCTGGTATCTGCCCCTAGAAAGATCTTGAAAATGTGGTATCAGAATATTATGTAATGGGCGGGATGACTCAGTTTAATAAGCCCTTTCCTGGGAAATGCAAGAGCCTGAGTTCAAACCCAGTTCTGAAAAAAAAAAAAAAAATGCAATGTTCTAGCCAGATAGCTAAGTGGACTAAAGTGTCTACTTAGGCAGAGCGCAGTCACTGGGGTCGATGCCCCATGTGCTGTGCCAGCCCCATCACCAGGGCACACTAGGATAGCTATTGAGACTGGGTGTGGTGGCATGCACACCTTTTATCCAAGTGCTTGGGAGGCAGAAAACAGGAGAATCACTGAGTGTGATCTACATAGCAAGACCCTGTAGACTCTATAATAAATAAAGAAAAATATATTATATAGGAATTGTATAGTAATAAAAGTAAAAATGCACTGGAAGTTATATTAAAGAATTTATTAATTTATGTATTATAATAATTTTTTGAGAAACAGCAATGAGACAGTTTTATAATCGATTACTAGCAAATGTTCAATAATTAATACATTGCATATTGTCTTAGTGGTTGTCAATTGTACAAGATGCAGACATGATAGCCTATGTCAAACACTATTAGCACAAAACTCTCTATTCATTGAATTAAGAAAATGGAGTTGTATATCTATCTTAACTCTTTTGAGTATACAGATATGAAATGGTAGTTCATTTCTATACCTGTTTTGCTTAACTTTGTGAGAGAAGCGTATGCCATTGTTGTTCAAATACTGCAGGTGCATGAATTCCGCAAAATATTAGGATATATATACTGCTACTTTCTCTTAATTCCATCAGAAGAAAGATTTATGCTAAAAAAAAAAAAAAACCCTAAAAAAAAAAAAAAAAAAAGAGTCCGGGCGGGCGTGGTGGTGCGCTCCTGTAATCCAGCCCTAGGGAGGCAGGAAGCAGGAGGATCACTGTGAATGTGGGCTGCATAGTGAGACCCTGTCAAAAAATAAATAAATAAATAAACCCTAAAAAAAAAAGAAGAAAGATTTATGCTAATAGTGTTTGGACATGATATCATGCCTGCATCATGTAGTATCAATAACTACTACAGAAGAGCAGTTGATTAGTACCCTGCAACATATGCCTTACCAGTTTACCCTTACTATCTGACTAAATTGTGTTTAGTTGCTGTTATACATTTCTATTTGTATTTCTTCATTTCATTTCTTATACTAGAAAGACTACACAACATTTGCACATGTGTGTGGTTTGTTTCACTTATGAGTATATGTTCAAGTAGCATCCACTTCAATATAAATGCTTCAAGCTTATCATTCTTTATAGCCCAGCAATATTCCATTGTATAGAAATACCAATCTTTTTCAACCATTCCTCATGTAATGGACATCTTGGTTGTTTCCAAGATTTGGCTATCACAAATTGTGCTGCTATAAACATAGGTACACATATATTACTATGATATGATGTTTTCAGTTCCTCTGGAAAAATTCCAAATAGGGGGCTAGCCGGCTTGAATGGGATTTCCAGTCCTACTGTTTTGAGGAGTCTCCACACTGACCTCCACAATGGTTGTACTAGTCTACATTCCCACCAGCAGTGGAGAAGTGTTCCCTTTCCCCCACAACCTCTCCACCATTTGTTGTTGGTAGATTATCTTATGATTGCCATTCTTTCTGGAGTGAGATAGTATCTCAGTGTTGTTTTTATTTACAGTTCAGGGATGGACAGCAATGTAGATCATTTTTTCATATATTTATTGATTTCTTCAATTTCATCCTCTGAGAAGTGTGTATTCATCTCAGATACCCATTTCTGGATTGGGTCTTTAAATCTGAGGGCCCTGATATATCTTAGTTCGGTATATATTCTAGAGAGCAGGCCTTTGTCTGAGTGCTTATTAGTTACAATGTTTTCCAAATTTGTGGGTTGTCTTTTCACTCTGTTGACAATTTCTTTTGACGTGCAGAAACTCCTCAAGAAGAGTTGATCCCAGTTGTTGATTCTTTCAAGTGTTTCCCATGCAAATATATGTTTGTTCATGAACTCTTTACCTACCTCTATGTCTGCAAGAGTTCTTCCTCCTTTCTCTTCCAGGAGATTGAGTGTTTCTGTTTCAATGTTTAGATCTTTAATCCATTTTGACTTTATCTTAGTGCATGGTGATAGACAATATGACAATCATAAGTCAACACATTTCGATTATAACCATCAATGTAAACTGACTCAATTCTCCAATTAAGAGAAATAGACTGGTACAGTGGATTTAGGAAACAAAATCCAACAATATGCTGTATACAAGAAACACACTTAACTAAAAGGACACTCATAGGCTCAAAGTCAAAGGATGGAAAACAATACTACATGCCCCACCACCTCAGAAAAGAGCAGGAGTAGCAATTCTGTTCTCAGACAGTCTCAACTTCAAACCAAGAATGATCAAATGAGACAAAGAAGGACACTCTATATTAGTCAGGGGAAAAATTCAAGAGCAAGAAGTAACACTCATAAATATCTATGCACCAAACACAGGAGCACCCAACCATGTAAGACAAATCTTAATGGACATGAGAAACCTAATATCTAAGACCACAATCTTAACAGGACTCCTTAACACACCCTTATCTCAAAAAGATATATCAACCAGACAAAAAATCAGCAAGGAAGTAGCAGAACTGAACCAGAGCTTGAAACAAATGGACCTGTTGGACATATACAGAGTGTTCCACCCAACCACAGATAAATACACATTTTTTTCAGCTGCACACGATTCATTTTCCAAAACAGACCACATACTAGTTCAGAGGTCATGCATAAATATATGCAAGAAGACAGAAATTATCCCATGCATATTATCTGATTACAGTGAAATGAAAACCTGAACTAAATGACAAAAGAAACCAGAAAAACCCACTAAATTCATGGAAACTAAACAGTACCCTACTCAGCAATCAATGGGTCACAGAAGAAATTAAACAAGAAATTCAACAATATCTACAATTCAATGAAAATTCAAGCAGAACTTAACGCAATTTATGGGATCATAGCTATGAACTCATACATTAGGAAAACAGAAAGGGATCAAATAATCACCTCTGTGAACACATTCAGCCATGAGATCTTCTACAAATGGACAAGACATGCTTACTGGAAGAAAGATATCCTCTTTAACAAATGGTACTGGAAAAATTAACTTTCTATGTGCCGAAAACTAAAACTTGGCCCAGCTCTATCACCATGCTCTAAACTAAAGTCATAATGAATCAAAGACCCAAACATTGAAACAGAAACACTCAATATCCTGGAGGAGAAAGTAGGAGGAACTCTTGAAGACATAGGGGTAGACAAAGATTTCATGAAGACACATGTATTTGCACAGGAATCATTGAAAGAATTAACAACTTGGATGAAGTATTCTTGAGAATTTTCTGAATGTCAAAAGAAATTGTCAACAAAGTGAAAAGACTACCCACAAATTTCTAAAAAATCCTAGCAAATAATCACTCACACAAAGGTCTGCTCTCTAGAATTTATAAAAGCTAAGATATAGTAGGGCCCATAAATTTAAAGACCCAATCCAGAATTGGGCATCTGAGATGAATACACACTTTTCAGAGGACGAAATTTAGGAAGTGAATAAATATATGAAAAAAACTCCACATCGGTAGCCATCAGTGAAATGCAAGTTAGAAAACACTGAGATACCATCTTACTCCAGAAAGAATGGTTATGATAAAGAAATCAGTGAACAACAAATGTTGGAGAGGTTGTGGGGAAAAGGGAACACTTCTCCATTGCTGGTGGGAATGTAGACTGGTGCAACCATTGTGGAGATCAGTGTGGAGACTTCTCACAAAAGTAGGACTCGAAACTCCATTCAAGCCGGCTATCACCATATTGACAATTTTCTCGGAGGAACTGAGAACATCATATCATAGTGATATATGTGTACCTATGTTTATAGCAGCACAATTTGTGATAGCAAAATATTGGAAACAACTAAGATGCTCATCACATGAGGAATGGTTTTAAAAAGATGTGGTATTTCTATACAATGGAATATTACTCAGGCATAAAGAATGATATACTTGAAGCAATTGTATTGAAGTGGATGCCACTTGAACATATACTCGTAAGTGAAATA
The DNA here is from genome assembly GCA_004027165.1 of Ctenomys sociabilis. NCBI lineage: Eukaryota > Metazoa > Chordata > Mammalia > Rodentia > Ctenomyidae > Ctenomys > Ctenomys sociabilis. The sequence goes on along the minus strand of PVKA01033095.1, from coordinate 4,115 downwards.
AACCATACATACAATTGCATATATCGTGTAGTCTCCCTAGTATAAAAAATCAAAAGAAGAAATACAAATAGAAATGTATAACAACATGTGAAATAATTTAGTCAGATACTTTGGGTAAAGTGAACGGCATATGTTGCAGGGTACTAATCAGCTTCCCTTCTGGATGGTTAACAGCCTAAATTTACAGATCAATAATTGGAGAAATGGAAAAGGCCGCAAGTCAGCCAACATTTTGGCCCTAGCCTTTCAAGGTCAGTGAAGACACAGGACATAGGGGAAGCTGTACTGCAACATCATGGATCTCATTTGTGTACCAAATTTTCTAATCAGAGATCATGGAACCACAGAGAAAGGAGACTGATGATGTAGAGTTGTGCCTAAGGAGTCACATGGAGAAAAAACTTTCTCTCAGGCTCTCACAAATAGCAAATTGGTCAAGCAATGGCCGTGACTAATCCACATGGCTGACAATGTTCAGAGAGAGGGGTTACAGGATAAATCCTGAGGGAACTTGACTAAACTCATCAAATACAAAAGCTACATTATTTGTTATATAGGTCTTGCTTTATCTCGGTCTTAACCATCCAGCAGAAAAGTATAAAAATGAGGTATAAAAATAAGTCCATAATAATAAGTTGAACTGTAAATGGCTCTAGTCAACAACTTCTTAAGATAACCCTCTATTATTGTGGACTACTGGACTGTGTTTCATTGTGTGCTCAGTTCAGTCACATATAATAATCAAATGAAAAAGAAATGCCCATCTTTGTCAGGACTTAACAAAAAAAAGGGAGGATACCAATGAAGAACCATTCTGTGTTTGTATAAACAGTACAGTTAGGATAAATATGCAGTACTTCTGCATTATTCTATGAAAAGCAAGGTTTGCACTAATAGCATTTGGACAGGATATTCTGTTGGCTTCTTGTAATATGGACAATCACTTAGAAGATAATAAGGTAGAAAGTATTAATTGTTGAAACTGTATTATAATTCAGCTTCAAAAAATAAGTATACAGCTACATTCTCTTAATTCATTGCTTAGAGACATCTGTTATAATACTGTTTGTAAGTAGAATGTCATGTATGCACCTTGTACGACAAAAAACACTACAAAAACAGTATGCAATGTATTAATTATTGAATCTGTCCTGCTAATTTGATTTGTAACTGTCTCATTGCTATTTGTTCTTCAATAAATAAAATACAATTAATAAAATTTAAAAAAGAAATAAATTAATACATAGTATTAAATTGCTTTATAGTTAAACATCCTCCTTAAAAGTTGAAGTATAAAGATTTTCTGATCTTAAAATTTAAATATGTAATTTAAAAACATTAGTTAATAATGTTGGAAAATTTGATCAATAAGAACTCATAGAAAAACAGACAAACTGGCAAATAATACAAATTAATTGTGCTTTGGAGCACAATATACAATATTTTCAAGTGTGTGTAAAACACTCACAAATTGTTTGAGTTCACAATCAAATAAATTGTTTGAGGCCTGATAATCAAACAAACAGAAAATCTAAAAGAAACCTCAATGAGTTCTATAAAGTCGTAAATAATAGAAATAATTGAGAATTGAATGCAATAAAGGTACAATTTTTAAAAGTCACCATGTTTAGTTTACTAAGCAACTATAAATTAGATACCATTGATATATCAATTATATATCAAGTTGCCAAATCAAATTGTTATAGATTTTCTTCAAGATAAGCTTTGTCTTTTTTTTTTTTTTCTAGTACTGGGTGCTAATTAATCCCAGGGTCTCAAACAGGCTAGACAAATCCTCTGCCACTGAATTACATGGCAGCACTTATATCCTCCTGACATAATAGACTGAGGATTCATACACTGCTAGTACTTTATTTTGAATAACTGATAGAATCTGCAATGTAATATAATCTGTGAAATACAATCAAGTGTAGTTGCTGTATTTTTTTTAAATGAGAAAGAAAATGTTATAAAAGATGGAAAAAATTTAAATAAATTATGTTCATTTACTGGATGGACTTCTATGCAGTCTAGAAAACTCTCCTCTTGGAAAAATATTTAATGTTATTTATATTATAAATTATACCATTTCTATTTAAAACATTTACCTGGATATACACACTACTAGGAATTTAAAACACATACTATTTCAATAGAAGGACAAGTAAATATCTTTCAAAATATCATTCTAAAATAGAAATTTGTATGGGTAAATGGGTGCAACTAGAGAGTATTTTGTAAGTGAAATAAATTAGATCCACTTGTACAAACATCTCATTGTCTTACTAGTGTGAGAATTCGAAAGAGTAAATAAATATGAAAGGCACAATAGAACTATGAAAAGGAAGAATCTGTTCACTGGATAGGAAAATCTGGAATGAGGCAAAGGACAAAAGAAAGAAGTGAAAAGATATATTTATGTGTATATGCAGGATTGTGTGAATAATTGTACTGCAGATTTTTGTTGGTCTATTGAATGGAGCAGTTAATGCTTAAATTATTGTTCTTCTGTTTAATTTCTTACAACTTTTTTAGAACTAATTTTGCAGGTTTATATATTGTAACCTAAATAACTAATTTTAAGGTAACATTATGCAATATAACAACCATCATTAAATTCCTATTACTTTGCTTAATGAAATTTTGTACCATTTCTAATGTCTATTTTTACCATTTCACATTTTTTTTTTTGTATTTTTTAGAGAAGAGTCAACAGGGTGTTCAGGGTCTCACTACTGGATCAGACCCGTAGTGATCTGCCTGCTTACAGCCTTCCAAGAGCTGGGATTACAGGTATGCGCCACTGTGCCCAGTCTCAATTGCCATCTCAGAGCACCCTGGGGTCAGGGCCAGCACGGCAGGCCTGAGGATCAAACCCCCGGCCCCTGAGCCTGCTTGCAGGTGCTGTAATTCACTGAGCTATTCGGCTGACTTTCATATTCTTTAAAAAAAAATAGAAATTTAATAAAAAATTATATTCATAAATCATTCACATGAACCACAGTGTGGTTCCCCACCTCCCAGGACAGTTGAAAAACTTTAGAGAAGAGGAACCTCAGCCTGGGGTAATGAAATCATTGGTTTCTATTAAAATACCTCATTTCCAATGTTGACACACACATGTTCATACACACACGTACACACACACACACAGATACTGTCTATACGCACACTATATTTAATGCTGATCAGTCATCACCCTGGAGATTATCTTAATGCCAGTCTGATGCTTGCAAGTGTTCCCTTGGGATACATGGGATATATAACATTCATTTATCTTCTAGGGCAAGACAATAGTCTTCAGATCAAAAATTTGTAATGCTTGAACAATTGTATTTTTTGGAACTCAAATCAGGTATAATTTGCTTCCTTGTTTTATCTTCTAGAATTAAGATATTTAAATAGAGTGCTTTAGATACCAGCAGTTGCAGAATCTCATTTAAAAAAAAAATGAAGAAAAAATATTTAACATAGATAATGACTGTTTTTTCCTCCAGAAAGGAATTTTTTTTCTACTATCTGTGTTCAAGTTAAAATGTGATACAAGAAGATGGTGCAGTGCTGCTAGAAACATTTTTTTTTGTCCATCTTTGGTATTATAATTAAACTTAAGCTAGCATAGTATTTCATGCATCTCTGTGAACAATTGTCCTAGCCCTGTAAAAATGCTTGCTTTGGGTATGGATATCAGTGGTAAACTACTGCCTTGTTAAGGAGTAAGGCAAAATATATAGATGGTAATTATAAATCCCAAGGATCATGTTTAAGTTTTAGTAGCTGCCTATCTGGCTTCCCATTCTCCTTAGGAATTTGTAAGTTTCACTGAGTTGATAGAAGGCATTGATCACAAGGAGTGACATACTTCCTACTGTGTAATTCTCAAGCCTTGTGACTCACAAAAATAGGTTCTTCATATATCTATCTATATGTATATATGGACATGCACAAGAATTTCTACCTTTGTGGGGGCATATGCCTATAATCTCAGCTTCTCAGGAGGGTAAATGAGAAGGGTCTCCCATTCAAAGCCAGCCTGGGTAATAGAACTGGCTCTTTCTTTCTTTCTTTCTTTCTTTCTTTCTTTCTTTCTTTCTTTCTTTCTTTCTTTCTTTCTT
>PVKA01033094.1:0-24717 GCA_004027165.1 Ctenomys sociabilis | reverse complement strand
GGGGAGGGTAGGGGAGGAAAATATACATAGATATTCTCTGCTCCTGCCTGCTTAGGCAGAGTGCAGTGGCGAGGGTTCAATCCTCATCATGCTATGCCGGCCCCTCCCTGTGGGAACCCTGAGACAACTGAGACTGGGCATGGTGGCTCATGCCTGTAACCCCAATGCTTGAGAGGCTGAAAACAGGAGAATCACGATGAGTCCAGTCTATGTAGTGAGTCCCTGTAGACCCCATGCTAAATATGTATTTTAAAAATATTCTCTGCCCCTGAATATTGGGAAGAATTTTGTGCAATAAAATGTTTGAAATTTAAAGAGATAGACAGATAAAACAGAAAGACATACACATATGCATATAGATTTTGATAAATTAATTTAAAGATATTGTTTCCTAAAACATCACAAACAAACAACATTGAGAAATATACAGCACAAATTATTCATCAAATATTTTACAAGTGACAAGTTGATTTCTTTAATTTATAAATAAAAGTTAACAAATCAATAAGAAAAAGGGACTGGCCAGATAGCTCAGTGAACTAAAATGCCTGCCTAGGCAGAGCACAGCGGCTGGTGTTTGATCCCCAGCATGCAGTGCTAGCCCTGCCTCCGGGGCACCTCAGATGCGACTGCATCGAGATTGGGCATGGTGGTGTGCACCTGTAATCCCAGCGTGTGGGTGGTTGAAAACAGAAGGATCACTAAGAGTCCGATTTACACAGTGAGACACTGTATCCCCTGTACTAAATCCATTTTAAAAAATCAATAAGCAAAAGGATAAATGGGGCGGCCTACTTTCCTAGAGAATTGGAGAGCTAGAGGGGGAGAACTATTATTCAGGACCACTTGGGCAATGGCATTTCCCAATACAGATGACACTTGAAGGGTCATCCCAGCAGTGAGTGCCGCTTGCAGAATAATTCCTATGTACAACAGTGAAAAGATATGTTCAGTGGGCCCTTTCTCCCTACAGCCCTTAGATATTCAGCCCTAACTTCATAGCCTATGTATATTTGTTTCGTGGTGCTACCATAACCAGCACCATGTGTTTCATAGCTTACCAGAGCAGAAATACAAAGTCATGCAGTTCTAGAGGTCCAAGGTCCACCTGTTGAGGTGTCAGTCAGTTGCTTTCTTCTAGGAACTATGACAGAGGAGTTGTCCTTGACCCTCTCCTAGTCACTGCGGTTATTATCAACACTCAGGACCCCTGGGTTTGTAAAGTGCCACTCATCTCTGCCTCTGGAATCCCACAACGCTCTCCTTCCCATCTGTGTGTTTGTGCACCTCCCTGCACCAGTTCTATGGGATTCAGAACCCACCCTACCTCAGTTCAGCCTCATTTTAACTTGTTCCGCACACAGAATCTTCATCTCCAAACAAGTTCATATTCACAAGTTGCAGGGTAGGTGTTGAACAGGTCTTTTCTGTGAACACTATTCAACCTATAACAAAGAGTCCAGGAATTGGGCTGGGGAGATAGCTCAGTGGTCTAAGTGTCTGACTGGCAAGCAAAAGGACCCAAGTTCGATGCTAGGTGATGCAAGCCCTGCGGGCCTCAGAACTCTGAGCACACCTTGTTGGCTTGAAATTGGGCCTGGTGGATCTAAGCACGGGGGATGCTGAGAGAGGAGGATCACTAGGAGTCCGAGGGGTGTACCCTGTACCTAGCAACTAAGTAAATAAAAATTAACACATAAAGAAGAGTAAGGAAACTTAGTACAAAGATCTATTATGGCTTCCAACCAACTTACAAATAGAATTGGAAATTTTCACAAAGAAGTAGGCAGTTCGAGCCTCCTCCATACCACCCACGCTGCCAAGCCTGAGAGACTGGCCTCAGGCAGCCACTGACTCCAGCGGCCTCCTGGTCCAACCCGAGCCCTCCCAGCGAGTGGGAATTTGCAGGACTCACCAGGCTTTCCAGATCAGTGAGTGTGGAGTGAGTCTGAGGGAGAGCCTTTGGCTTCTTCCCACGCACACCCAGATCCCCACTCAGAAGCGTTCCAAGACAGTGACCAGCCTGAAACCTCAAGACCCATTCACCAGCACCTCCCTGGATCCCTTGCCCTAAAGGCCGCTGAGTGAGTGGGAATTTCCCCAACACCCTGGGCATCAAACTTCAGTGAGTGTAGAATTCCAGGCCCACAGTGCTGGAGAGACATTTTTCCAGAGAATCTCTGCCCCCCACCCCTGTGGCTCGAGACCCAATGCAGCTCAACTGTGAGAGCTCCAGGCCCGCTGCAGAAGAGAAACATTTCATAGCGATTGCTGGTCCCCAACTATGGCCCCACGCCTGGTACAGGTCGGCCTGGAGTGAGAACTCCAAGCCTGACGTGCTGGAGGGACATTTCTCTGCAATCCTCGGTCACACCCCACAGCCTGAAACCCAGCGCAGCCTGGCCTGTGAGTGAGGGCTCCAGGCCCGCTGCACCAGAAGGACCTCTCCCAGCCTTCTCGTGTTCCGTCTATAGACTCCGACCCAACACAGGCTGGCTGACCCACTACAGCCTACCAGGTGAATAAGATCATCCACTACCCTTTTGGCGAAAGGCGAAAGATTTATATGATCTGAAGAGAAACCAGAGTATATCCACTATCCTTTTGAGAGCCCAGCCGACCCAGCAAAGCCCAGGCCCGCTCCGCTAGAGAGCGACCTGCCTGACACAGGAGAGCTGACTCCGGAAATTTTCGGGATCCTCACCCCAAAGCCAGCCAACACAGTGGGAATTTTCTTTACATGCTCTGCATCTCTGTTCGGTTCATGCTTGCCTGACCAGGGAACCACCAGAGGGTAACCACAGGAGCTGCAGCAAAAAGGAACTGAACACAACAGCTAGTTCCAGGATAGGCATACCTGGATAATCTCAAACTTAATAGACTGGCACCTGAATCTCATAACAAACTAAGGATATAGCTGCACCAAAGCTCTATACCAAAGGGCAGTGCTATACAAAATGACAAAGACAAGTGGAAAAACGCAATCCCAGACCTCGAGTCCACCAGTAAAGGCAGAGGACACTAGCTCAGCTACAATGAATCAATTAACAGGTACAGCAGAAAAGAAATAACAGCAGAAAGGTATAGAGGAAATAAAATGAGAAGTAATTACCCAAATTAAAAAAGAAATATCTGAATATACAGTATCTGAAATAAAGAATCAATTTCAGAAACACTGGGTGGAAAAACTATGCTCACCCAGAACAAGTGCAGAGAGCACTATTCCACTTCAAACGTATGAATTAACAGCATCTGAAGCAAAGACACAACAGCAGAAAGGTAAAGAGGAACTCAAAGCAGAAATAATTTAGGAAATGAAAAAAGAATTCTTTGAAAAAAAAAGAATTATTTGAAATCATAGCATCTGAAATACAGAAATAAGTCCGGAAATATACAGAGGTAATCCAACTTGGAAGAAACACTGCAGAAAAATAATTACTAACCACCTCTAAAGAAGACATGGATTAAAAAATTGAGGAGATCAGAAATATGATAGATTCCTTGAATGAGCAATACAGAAAAGAAATAGATACATGTGAAACACAGTCAAAGAGATATAGAAAAACTAAAAATATCAGTCATGAGTCTACAAAACCGTTTGAGTGAAAGTGAAAACAGAGTTTCAGACAGAATTTGCAGGTGCATCTAATGAAAGGTGAGAAAGGATCTCTTAAAAACAACGAGAATGCAGGAAAAAATAATCCACCACCTGCAAGATGACATGAGGATGAACAATGTGAGAATAATTGGTATCAATGAGAATGAAGGAATACAAATGGCATAAAAAGAATTTGGGGAGAAGTAATCACAGAAAATTTCCCAAATATGAGGAAAAAATACAACATTCAGGTCACTGAAGCATACAGAACACCAAATAACATCAACCCAAGTAAAAACATACCGAGACGTATAATAATTAAGATCCCAGAAATCCAACACAAAAATAATATACTGAAAGCTGCTAGAGAGAACAAGCAGCTCACATTCAAAGGAAAATCCATCAGAATTACAGCCGACTTCTCTACACAAACCATGAAAGCAAGGAGAATATGGAGCAGACTTCTTCAAGTGCTGCACAAAAACAATTTCCAACCCATACTATTATACCCTGCAAAACTCTATTTCAAGTTTGATGGAGAAGTGAAATACTTCCATGACAAAGAACAACTAAAGAATTTCAAGATGCAAAGCCATGCCTTCACAAGCTGCTGAAAGATGTTCTGCAGAGAGACCACAATTTTCAGAACTCCATGAATGAGAACAGAACAAACCCACTAACAGGACAGACAACTAAACACAGGATACAAAGGAGTAAACAACACCAGGTAAATATCATGACAAACATAAGTCAACACATTTCAATTATAACCATCAAAGTAAATGGATTCAATTCTCCAATTAAGAGAAATAGACTGGCACAGTGGATTAGGAACCAAAATCCAACAATATACTGTATACAAGAAATACACTTATCTCAAAAGGACATTCATAGGCTCAAAGTCAAAGGATGGAAAACAATACTACATGCCCCAGAACCTCAGAAAAAAGCAGGAGCAGCAATGCCGTTCTCAGACAGCCTCAACTTCAAATCAAGAAGGATCAAATGACACAAAGAAGGCCACTATATATTGGTCAGGGGAAAAATTCAACAGCAAGAAGTAACACTCATAAATATTTATGGACCAAACACAGGAGCACCTAACTATGTAAGACAAATCTTAAGGGAAATGAAAAATTTAATGTCTAAGAACACAATCTTAACAAGAGACCTTAACACACCCTTATCTCAAAAAGATAAATCAACCAGACAAAAAATTAGCAAGGAAGTGGCAGAACTCAAACAGAGCTTGGAACAAATGGACCTGGTGGACATATACAGAGTGTTCCAACCAACCACAGCTGAATACACATTTTTTTCAGCTGCACATGGTCATTTTCCAAAATAGACCACATACTAGTCCAGAGGTCATGTATAAGTATATGCAAGAAAATAGAAATTATCCCATGCATATTATCTAACCACAGCGCAATGAAACTGGAACTAAGTGCCAAAAACCCCAGAAAAATCCACTAAATTCATGTAAACCAAGCAAAACCCTACTCAGCAATCATGGGCTGCAGAAGAAATTCAACAAGAAATTCAATGATATCTACAATTCAATGAAAATTCAAGCACAACTTACCGAAATTTATGGGATGATAAGAAAGCAGTTCTTAGAGGGAAAATCATACCTATGAACTCAAACATCAGGAAAACAGAATGGGAACAAATTAGCACCCTAATGTTGCACCTCCAACAACTAGAAAAAGAAGAGCAAATGAAACCCAGAGCACAAAGACAGGAAGAAATCATAAAGATTAAAGCAGAAATTAATTCAACTGAGATGAAGAAAACACTTCAAAGAATGTGCAAATCAAAAAGTTGGTTCTTTGAAAACCTAAATAAAGTTGATAAGCCTTGAGCCAACCTCATCAAAAAGAGGCAAGAGAAAATTCAAGTACAAGCAATAAGGAATGAAAAGGGTGAAATCACCACAGACCCAGCAGAAATTCAGAAGATTATCAACACTTACTTGGAGAATCTTTACACTCACAGAATACAAGACATAGAAGAAATGGACAGATTCCTCGAAAGGTACAAATTACCAAAACTGAACCAAGAAGACCGAACAACTCTCAATAAGCTAATAAGATCCAACAAAATACGAAACTTAATAAAAAATCCTCTGACAAAGAAAAGTCAAGATCCTGATGCATTCACAGCTGAACTCTATAAGAAATTTATAGAAGATATAATCCCCACACTCCTCAACTCTTCAATGAAATTAAAAGGAAACAGTCCTCCCAAAATCATTTCTGGAGGCAAGTATAATACTGATTCCAAAACCAAGGAAAGACACGACCAAAAGGGAGAACTACAGGCCAATCACCCTCATGAATATAGATGCAAAAATATGCAACAAAATCCTGGCAACAGAATACGGCAAATCATCAAGAAGATCATACACCATGACCAGGTAGGATTCATCCCAGGGATACAAGAATGGTTCAATATTCGAAAATGTGTAAATGTAATACACTATATTAATAGGCTGAAATCTAAAAACCACAGATCATGTCAATTGATGCAGAGAAAGCTTTTGACAAAGTCCAACACTCATTCATGTTCAAGGTCCTATAGAAAATTGGAATAGATGAACTTAAATTGATAAAAGCCATCTATGAAAACCCAAAAGCTAATATAATCCTATATGGGGCAAAACTGAAAACTTTTACTCTTAAATCAGTTACAAGACAAGGATGTCCTCTATCAGTTACAAGACAAGGATGCCCTCCTATTCAATATAGTCTTCGAATCCTCAGCAACAGCCATTATAAAAGACGGAGAAATAAAGGGAATAAGAATAGGTAAAGAAGAGCATAAATTATCACTATTTGCAGATGACATGATACTCTACTTGGAAGACCCAAAAATTTCCACCAATAAACTACAAGAACTGATATGGAAATTCAGTAGCATAGCCAGATACAAAATCAATACTCAAAAGTCAATAGCATTCCTCTACACAGATAACAAGCACACTGAAAGGGAAGTAATAGAAACAATACTTTTTACAATAGCACCACGGAAAATGAAATGCCTTGGAATTCACTCAACCAAGGGAGTCAAGATCTTTTCCCAGAAAATGTCAACACCCTAAGAAAATAGATTATAGAGGATTTCAGAAAATGGAAAGACATTCCATGCTCCTAGATAAGAACAACCAACATACCTCCCAGACCTAGAGAAATCATTCCTACAATTTGTTTGGAACCACAAACAACCTAGAATTGCAAAGACAATCTTGGCCAATAAAGACAAGGCAGCAGGCATCACAATTGCTGACTTGAAATTATACTACAAAGCCATTGTGATAAAATTAACATGGTATTGGCAACGAAATAGACCTGAGGATGAATGGAATAGATTATAAGGTGGAGAAGCATCTATGAACACACTCAGCCATCTGATCTTCGACAAAGGGGCCAATCATACTTCCTGGAAGAAGGATAGCCTCTTTAACAAATGGTGCTGGAAAACATGGCTTTCTTCATGCCGACCCTGCTCTATCACCATGAACTAAGTTAAAGTCAAAATGGATTAAAGATATAAACATTAAAAGAGAAACACTCAATCTCCTGGAAGAGAAAGTAGGAGGAACTCTTGAAGACATAGGGGTAAAGAGTTCATGAACAAACATATTCACACGGGAAGCACTTGAAAGAATCAATAAGAAGAGTCAACTCTTCTTAAGGAGCTCCTGTACTTCAAAAGAAATTGTCAACAGAGTGAAAAGACAACCCACAAATTTTGAAAAAATCCTAACTAATAAGCAATCAGACAAATTTCTGCTGTCTAGAATATATAAAGAACTAAGATATAACAGGGCCCTCATATTTAAAGATCCAATTCATAAATGGGCATCTGAGATGAATACATACTTCTCAGAGGACAAAATTAAAGCAAATAAATATATGAAAAAATGCTCCACATCGCTAGTCATCTCTGAAATGCAAATAAAAACAACACTGAGATACCATCTCACTCCAGAAAGAATGGCTATCATAAGGAAATCAACCAACAACAAATGTTAGAGAGGTTGTGGGGAAAAGGGAACACTTCTCCACTGCTGGTGGGAATGTAGACTGGTACAATCATTGTGGAGGTCAATGTGGAGACTCCTCAAAAGAGTAGGACGAGAAATTCCATTCAAACCACCTATCCCCCTACTGGGAATTTTCCCAGAGGAACTGAAAACATTGTATCATAGTGATACATGTGTACCTATGTTTATAGCAGCACAATTTGTGATAGAAAAATCTTGGAGAAAACCAAGATGTCTATCACATGAGGAATGGTTGAAAAAGATGTGGTATTTCTGTATAATGGAGTATTACTCAGCTATTAAGAATGATAAGCTTGAATCATTTATACTGAAGTGGATGCCACTTGAAAATATACTCATAAGTGAAATAAACCAGACATGTGTAAACATCGTATAGTCTCTTCAGTATAAGAAGTCAAAAGCAGAAATACAAATGGAAATGTACAACAACAACTAAAATCAATAGAGTCCAATAAGGCAAAGTGAATGGCATATGCTGCAGGGTACTAATCAGCTTTTCTTCTGGATGGTTAACAACCTAAGATCACAAGTCAGAGTTGGAGAAATAGAAGAGCCACAAGGCCAGCCAACATATTGGCCCTAGCCTTTCAAGGTCAGCGAAGACTCAGGACATAGGAGAACCTGTACTGCAACATCATGAAACTCAGTTGAGCTCCAAATTTTCTGAACAAGGAGATTATGGAGCCACAGAGGAAAGAGATCGAAGTTCTATAGTGTGCCTTGGGAGAGTCACATGGAGATAAAACTTTCTCTCAGGCTCTCACAGAGAGCAAACTGGTCAAGCATTGGCCGTGACTCATCCACATGGATGACACAAACAAACTACAGAATAAGTTACAGGACTACAAGAAAAACCCTACGGGGACTGCACTGGCCTCATAAGAAATATAAAGTACATGTGTTGGTATGTAAGTCTTGCTCTATCTAGGTCTTAACCATCCAGCAGAAAAGTATAAAAATGAAGTATACATCACAGGGCCATAATATTAAGTTGCGCTGTAATGGCTATGGTCGACAACTTCTTCAGAAAGCTCACTATTGTTGTGGAATGCTGGACTGTGTTGAACTGTGTCATCTAGTTCAGGCACCTAAGTTAGTTGAATGATAATGGAGTACCCATGTCTGACAAGTGTAGAGCAAGCAAGGCGTATAGAATGGAAGAATTATGATGTGTGTGTATGAACAGTACAGTTGGGATAGATAATGCTGTGCTTCTACATAATTCTATGAGAGGCAAGATTTTCACTAATGGTGGTTGGACAGGATATTATGTCGGCTTCTAGTACTATGGATAACTGCTAGGAAAATAACAAGGTAGAAAATATTAGTTATTGAATCTTTCATGTAATTCAGGTGTAAAAATATAAGATACGCAAACAGCTACAGTCTCTTAATTTACTGATAAGAGACATATGGTATAATAATGTCTGTAAGTATAATATCATGTATGCACCTTCTATGATACCAAAACATTATGAAAACAGTTTGCAATGTATTAATTTATGAAATCCGTCTTGTCAAGGTATCTTAAAACTGTCTCATTGATATTTGTACTTCAATAAAACAAAAGTAAAAAAAAAAATAAAAATAAAAATATTATTAAAAAAAGAATGATAAGCTTGAAGCATTTATATTGAAGTGGATGTCACTTGAACATATACTCATAAGTGAAATAAACCAGACACACATGTGTAAATATCATATAGTCTCCCTAGTATAAGAAGCAAAAAGAAGAAATACAAATGGAAATGTACGACAACTAAAAACAATTCAGTTAAATAAGGCAAAGTGAATGGTTTATGCTGCAGGATACTAATCAGCTTTTCTTCTGGATGGTTAACAACCTAAATTCACAGATCAGAATTGGAGAAATAGAAGAGCCACAAGGCCAGCCAACATTTTGGCCCTAGCCTTTCAAGGTCAGCGAAGACTCAAGACATAGAAGAACCTATACTGCAACATCATGAAACTCAGTTGAGCTCCAAATTTTCTGAACAAGGAGACTATGGAGCCACAGAGGAAAGAGATCACAGTTCTATAATGTGCCTTGGGAGAGTCACATGGAGAGAAAACTTCCTCTCAGGTTCTCACAGAGAACAAACTGGTTGAGCATTGGCCATGACTCATCCACATGGATGACACAAAGGATCTGCAGAATAAGTTACAGGAGTACAAGATAAGCACTGAGGAGACTTCACTGACCTCATGAGAAACAAAAAGTACATGTGTTGGTATATAGGTCTTGCTCTATCTAGGTCTTAACCATCCAGCAAAAAAAGTAAAAAAATGAGGTATACACCATGGGGCCATAATAATAAGTTGTGCTGTAACTGTCTATGGTCGACAACTTCTTCAGATAACTCACTATTGTTGTGGAATGCTGGACTGTGTTGAACTGTGTCATCTAGTTCAGGCACCTAAATTAGTTGAATGACAATGGAGTGCCCATCTTGACAGGTGTAGACAAAGGAAAGGGTATAGAAAGGAATAATCATGAGGGGTGTGTATGGACAGCACAGTTGGGATAGATAACGCTGTGCTTCTACATAATTCTATGAGAGGCAAGATTTTCACTAATGGTGGTTGGACTGGATATTATGTCCACTTCTAGTACTATGGACAACTACTAGGAAAATAACAATTTAGAAAGTATTAATTATTGAATCTTTCATGTAATTCAGGTATAAAAAATAAGATATGCAAACAGCTACACTTTCTTAATTTACTGTTAAGAGACATATGGTATAATAATGTCTGTAAGCATAATATCATGTATGCACCTTCTATGATACCAAAACATTATGAAAACAGTTTGTAGTGTATTAATTCATCAAACCCATCTTGTCAAGATATCTTAAAACTGTCTCATTGATATTTGTACTTCAATAAAATAAAAATTAAAAAAAAAAAAGAAGTAGGCAATTCACCAGAGGTTGTATGCAGACAAGCCATGGGAAGCCTGAGCAGCTTTGTTAAGGTTCAAAGAATACACGATATAACAGAACACTATTATCACCTATAAATTTAAGAATGACTAAAAGTTAATACCAAATACAAGAGAGATGCTGTAAAATTTAGTACCTGAGGGAAACTTTGACAGGTGGAAATGCTCAGATATATAATCTTTCTGAAGGTCAAGTTAGAAATAAGTATGAAAATCTTTATTCAAAACACTCAACAAATATTTATTGCCTATGGAGAATGTACCAAGCACTGTCCTGAAACCTCTAATTCAAGAATTCTGCTTTTGGAAATGTATTCGGAGAAAATGAGAAAGATATTTATCTATAGGAAATTCACTGCAGTATGGAAATACTCTAAGTGGTCCATGATCGTGACATGCTCAAATAATTTGTGCTACATTTATAATCTAAATGATAAAAGAAAACTTTGAGAAATAGGTAACATTTGAAAACTTCTACCAATTTATGGAAAAATTTTGTTTGAAAAATCTGCACTTATAAATGGTACATAATTATAAATTTGGCCAACATGTATTTATTTAGCATCAAAATATCCTGAGAGTTATAAAGAGAAAATCTGTAAGACTTTTGGGTGCATTACATTAATGTTCACCTCATATTTTTTTCTATTATTTTTTTCTCTACTTTACAGAAATTGCTGGATAATAGTTCGGCATTTCATAGAGTACTTTGTGCTTTAGTCATGAATAAAAATTTGTCCTAAGATATAATGAAAGAATAGAAGTTAGAGAAAAATTGCAATTTCAGCTTCAAGTACTTTCTGTTTAACAAGGGGTAGAAATTTGAATTTGAATTCACATTTAATTCACCTTCGAGGGCAGACAATATCTTTAGGAGAAAAAAGAAACATTATATGAACCTTTTGAGTTATGCATGGATAAAGGCTGCTTAAGTGAAGAAGTTGGAACAATGTAAGTCTGAAAATCTGAAAAAGAGAAGAGAGACAAGCATAGCATTTGGGGAAGAGAAAATTGCTTTTGAGAGAAAAAGGTGTAAAAAATCAGAGGTAAGGAAAAGAATGAAGGGGATGATTATATATTTTTAATTTGTTTGAGTTGTAGCCTGGATTAAGAGGACCGTAGAGGCAGACCAGTGAACAGAGGGTGACAAAAGGCTTCACTAAGACAGAAAGTGATTCAGGGAGGGGGCATTGTTGAGGTCCTGGAGGCCCCACTGTTCACATCATATAGCTCAGAGTTGGCACAGGGCCTGCTACTAGAAAGGCTCAGAAATTTCTTGAAGCACTCTGTGTATAGAGCCCATTGTTCTCAGAAATGGAACAATGGAAAACTTCCAAGCCCCTTTGTAGCCAATAGACATGGAGAGAAGAAACCTGGAACATACGTCAGACAGAGTTTAAAATAGTATCTGAAGTGTATAACTATCTATGTTTTGTACCTGACACAATTATTTCTTGCTCAAAGGCTAATAAAGCCAAGGTATGTGAGTTTATTTATTTTTTATATTCTTTTTCATATTAATTTTATTGAGGAAGAAGTAGCAATGAGAGAGTTTCAAAACAGGTTAGTAGGACAATGACTATAATTAATACATTGCATATTGTTGTCTTTGCAATAGTTATTCAGAGTACAAGATGCAGATGTGATATCCTGTCTAAAGACTATTAGCTCAAAACTTTCTTCTCATCGAACTAAGAGAAAGTAGCTGTGTGTCTATGCTATTTTGTATATACAGATATATGTTTTTTTCACTACAAAATGGCCTTTCATTGATATCCCCCTTTTTTCTTTACTTTTGTCAGAGATGGGTATTCCATTGCCATTCATATATTGTAGGTGTGTGAATTCAGCAGGGTAATCCAATATAGTCCAGTAGTCTATAAGAGTAGTGGGTTATCCATAGGACTGGAAATGGCAGAAGGTATTGATTTGAGCTTTTTATAGCTCAGCATATTAATATGGCTTTACTTTTATACCTCGTTTTTATACTTTTCTACTGGATGGTTAAGATCAAGACAAAACAAGACCTGTATAACAAGAAATGTAGCTTTTGTATCTGACAAGTCAGTCAAGTCCCCTCAGGACTTAACCCAAAACCCTGTACCACAGTTTATAGATCTTTCGCTAGTGTCAGCCATGTGGATGAGTCACAGCCATTGCTTGACCCATGTGCTGTCTCAAGAGAGAAGAAAAAAATCATAGGACTGTCCTGCTCCAATGTTGTATATGGATAGATTTCTAAATTTCTGTGTTAAAAATTTGTAATTGTTTATTTCTATTTTTTTACTTTTTTCACATTCTGTACAGATTAAAAGTTTAGCATATCAGCGCTTGATGGAAAATACCTGTTCCATGTTATGTCTAAGGCATTTGATATTCAGGCATACAAGTTTATAATGCCTCCAATTTTATCTACATTTTGTTCACCACAATGAACATGTTTCTTTTAGAATTAGAAAGGGTATAAAGCACCTTTTATTCATCAGTGTTTTCCTGCCTGGAAGTGCCCTATTTCTCTAATAGAGAGGAAAACTTTTTAAGGAACCTCATCTCTGTCCTCTCCTAAGTGGCCTCTCTCCCTGAGTTGTCCTCAGGAAGGTCACCAATGCCTTCCTCAGAGTCCACTCAACAGGCATTTCACCACCATTTTGTTTCTCTTCTTCTCAATAAGTGCTGCCGACCACTGCAGTCTTCCTGAAGTTTTTCTCCTATACGTTTCTGACTCCTTCTCGCCACCTCTCCTCCTACCCCTCTGCTTCTTCCTTTCTCCTCTTCGGGAGCTCTCGTTTTCTAAAAGCTACTGCACAGAAGTTGATAGAATCATCTTTGCTTCCCTTTCGCTGCTCTCCAGACCATTTTATCCACGCCCACCTCACCTCCTGGCTCCATTCAGTGCCAAGTCTGCAGGACCCAAGACAGCTCCTCAGACACAGCAGCAGGCAACACAGAGCGGCTCACCTGGATGCCTGACACTCAGAGCAGAGCGTTTGTAAACACGGCCCTGTTCCGCACAACAAAACTATTTTCTGTAACCATCATGAAATAATTGGTAGTCATCATCACTTTCTTGTTCTGCTAGTGCATTTTAATATGTCATAAAGAATTAATTTCTATTTAAAAATATTGTGTGAATTCAGTCAAATATTTCACATACAAACTAAATTTCAAAGTTGCCGGTTTCACATTCAGTTACCCTACTTTAAGTTGAATCACAAGCAAGGAATTCTAACTCGTGAAATAAATTCATAGAAAAGGCACGACAGGCTCTTCCTTTCATCCTCATGACGCACTGTGCTGACACTGCAACTCTGGTTAAGCGCACAGAATCCAGGTGCCCAGAATGCCAAGCCAGGAACTGCTTTGTGAGGGCCCCCAAAGGACTTTAACCCATTGAAAATGCACTCTTCAAATGAAGGAATGTGGTAACATTCACAAATATTTGAGTCAAACACACAATACAGTTTCTCTGAATTGATACAGAATTCAAGGTTCATGAGGATAAAGAATAAAAAATGTACTATTCTGAAGATTTCAGATTCACTGTTAAAGGTCAATAGGAACTGAAATTATTGTACAGAATTAAACTGAAAACTTTTTCAACGAGGGCTGATTTTATCCCTACCACTGTAATACTTAATGAGCATAAGAGTAATTCTTAGATTTATTTCATCATAATCCTAGCCACTCTGCCATCTGTCCACCCCTAGTGGTCTGGAGATGACACTGAATGTTTGTTGAATGGACATACAACTAGTTGAATGACTTTAAGGCTGCCTCTCTTCTCTCCCAAATTCTAGACTTTTATTCCTTTGGGTATCTTCACTCAGTTTTATCATGGGGACCTTCAGCTGTGTAGCCCGCAAAACCTGCTTTGTTTCTTTTCACAGTCTGGCAAATGGCCCCAAATTCCACTAAGGTACTCAAATGGAACATGAGATTCCTGTCTCCTTCTCCCAAGAAGACATAGTGTTTGCTCTCTCAACCTCATTATCATCTCCAGAACCTGGATTCTAGCACCCCATCCTCACTAACAAAGGAGTTTAGTACCTCATCTCTCTGTGTGATTCAGTCTGACTGACATCAGCCTTCTCTCTCTCCTCTCTCTCTCTCTCTGTCTCTCTCTCTGTCTCTCTCTCTCTGTCTCTCTTTATCTCTCTCTGTCTCTCTCTCTCTCTCTCTCTCTCTCTCTCTCTCTCTCTCTCTCTCTCTCTCTTTCTCTCTCATATCTCCATGACCTTACCTGCACTTCCAAATCCTTAAAAAAAGACCTTAATCTCATGGTAAAAGATTACTGTTGAAATTAAAGAACATGTATGAAGTGCCTAGTATAACATGACCCATACAGTATAAATAATGTGTTTTCCTTCTTAAAACATGGTTTAACATCCTACTGCCTCCCAAGTCTGAATATTTGGAAACAAAGTAATTGAATTTTGAGACTAAATTAATGAGCCATGATATTATATGTATAAAAGCCAAACTATGAAGATAATTTCAGTTGTATAAATAGGACCTAATTCAGACTATTTCCAAATGCATTTTATTAGCAGCAACAAACACTAACTGATCCATTACTTTGCACACACAAAAGCATAACCAGCTCTGGCTCTATTAGCATAAATATATAGAGATACAAGAGAAACATCTGTGCTCTCAAAGATTTTGTAATTTCATATACACAGATAACTCATAATGTTATAGGATAATACATAATAAATGCTAAAGAGATGCCACAAACCTCAACAAGAGATGGACAGGGAGGCAAGGAGAGGGAAGACCAAAAAAAGACATCAAACTGGGACAGGGTCATATGTGGAAAAAAGAAATCCAGGTACACCTTATGCAAGAAAAGGAGAAGTGAGTATATTAATGATACCCAAAACAAACAAACCAACCAAAAAGGTACTAAAAAGGAATGATAATAGGAGATACAGCCCAACTTGAAAAGGACATACAATTTGTGAATTCTATAGTGAAATGTGGGGGAGAGGGGGATGAGACCACTGAGTGAATGACAGTGTCAGGAAAAGGATCTATCTTTGGAATTAAGGAAGTTTCAATACTGAAGCCATAGGCAGGGGCGATAACTTAGCGGACTAAGCACTTGCCTGGAAAGCACAAGGACCTGAGTTCGATCCCTGGTATCACATGCCTCCCCATCCCAGAACTGGGTGTGGTGGCACACACTTGTAATCCCAAGGGGAGGCTGGGACAGGAGGATCACTGACTCTGAACTATGTAGTGAGACCCTTTATCGAATTAAATAAATAAATAGATAAATAAATAAATATTTATATAAAAAAATACTGATGCCACAGTCGCCCATCCAGTTACACAAAACCAGACCACTGCTCTCTGTAATCCATGTGCCACTAAACTATCACTGTGACCTTTTCTACACCTAAATTTGACTGTATCATATCCCTTCTAAAACACTGTTTGAGGCCGGCAAGATAGCTGAGTAGCCTCAGTGCTTTCTCAGGCAAGCGCAGGGCCTGGGGTTAGATCTCCAGCGCCACATGCCACAGCGGGCCCACGCCTGACCATGCTGAGCCGGCCTCTGAGTCTGGGTGTGGTGCTGCACCCCTGTAAGGATCACTGGGGAGGCTGAAATCGGAAGAATCGTTAGAAGTCCGAGCTGCATAGTGAGCCCCTTTACCAAATACATGAAAATTTTTTAAAAATTATTAAATTTTTTTTAAAACCACTTTTTGAAAAAGAAACACAATAAATAAATAAATAAATAAATAAATAAATAAATAAAACCACTTTTTGATACTTCTCCAGAGAAGATGCACAGATAGTCAGTAAGCACATGGGAAGATATCCAATGCCACTAGGCATAAGAGCAATGCAAATTAAGACTGCATTAGATATCACCTTGCACCCATTAAGATAGCTGCTACCAGAAGATAAAAGTGTTGTCAAGGGTGTGGAGAAAAGAAATTCTTGCACACTACTAGTAGAAATGTGAAATAGTGTGGCCACAAGGGGAAAAAGTATAGTTCTACTTCAAAAAAAAAATTGAAGGTGATCCGGTAATTACATTCCTTCAAATATAACCAAATCTGTTGATAGCTGGGTTCTTAAAGAAGTGCAAGTCCAAACATAGTGCATAGCACCTTCACAATAATTATAAAGTAGAATCAATGCCAGTGTATGTAGATGGGTAGATAGATGACCAAAATATGGTACAGACTTTAAAAGGGAGCATCATTGTCTTAAGAAGGGAGGAATTTCTGACCCAGATTACGGCACAGGTGAACTTTGGCACACTACGCTAAGGGAAATAAGTCAATCACAGAAGGAAATAATATCTGACTGGACTCACTTAGAACACAGAAAAATAGCACAATCCAGAGACACAAAAAAAATGTAATGATAGTTCCAGGGTCTTGGGAAATTTGGGAGTGAGGAATTATTGCTTAACAAATTCTAGATTTATAAGATGAAAAGAGTTCTGGAAGTTGGTTGCTCAAAAATGTAAATGTATCTCACACTAGTGAATTATATACTTAAAAATTGTTATTATGCAGGGTAAATCCTGGGGGGATTTGACTGACCTTGTCAGATACAAAAGTTTCATTTCTTGTTATATATATCTTGCTTTATCTTGATCTTAACCATCCAGCACAGTATAAAAACCAAAATCATATTACTATGCTGAACTGTAAAAGGCTCAAGTCCACAACTTCTGCCATTGCCAGTTCTATGGATAACTCACTATTATTATGGACTACTGGACTGTATTGGAACATTTTGCTGAAATCACACACCTACAATATTTAAATGGTAATGGAATTCCCATCTCTGACAAAACTAAACCAAAAAAGGGGCTACAAATGAAGGACGATTTTTTATCTGTATATGCAAAACACTTAGGGTAGATAGACAGCTACTGTCTCTTAATCTAATGAGAAGAACGATTTGTACCAATAGTGTTTGGACAGGATATCATATCTGCAACTTGTACTCTGAATAAACACTAAGAAGACAACAATATGCAATGTATTAAATATTGAAACTGCTCTACTAATCAGTTTTGAAACTGTCTCATTGTTTCTCAATAAAATTAATGAAAATAAATAAATAAAAATAAAAATTTAAATATATATACAAGAAAGAGAGTTAGGATAGATATACAGTTTCTTTCTCTTAGTTCACTGAGAATAAAAGTGTGTACTAATATTTAGACAAGATATCATGTCTGCATCTTGTCCTCTGAATTACTACAAACACAACAATATGTACTGCATTAATTTTTGTAACCATACTACTAACCTGTTTTGAAGCTGTTTCATTGTTATTTTACTTTTTCCTCATTCAAATGAAGAAAAAAAGAAAAAAATTGTCAGTATGGTGAATTTTGTTATGTATATCTCACTATAGCTTAAAATTTTGTTACAAATTCTCCTCCTCTTACTTTCACCAAAAGGATCCATATTAAACTCCGTCTCATGATATGCAGGACTCCCGAAGTCTGATACCTTGTGTGGTGGAAGCAGTAAATGTAACCAATAGCCTTATGCTATGTATGGGTTCCAGGGAAAAATATGGATTCATTTTTTTTTCAAATATAGCCTGAAGTGGGAAAAAATAGAGTAGAATGACTCTTGGAATGAGAAAGTTACAATCTGAGATTTTTATAATTATTTTATGCAATGCTCCTTTAAGAAGCACTTAGTAAAATTAACATTTACATCAGTGGGTACAGTTTTTGAACCATCATTAATTTTCACAATAACCATTGTATTATGACTTAACTCATTTATTCAAACGGTGTTAGGCAAGCATTTGGAACTAGGGCATCTTATAAAGCATCTTAATATGTGTAACAAGAAAGCAAATTAAAAAATTCATTAGCACCAGCAGGATTCTTATCTTCCCTTATGTGTCAAAGCTTGGCAGAAGTTCTCAATCTAGCTGGCAAGCACTTTCTGATTAAAAACTAATTCCTCTTTCTAAAGAGCAAAGTCATCTCTTATCTGATTCCTTCGAAAGAAATGCATGGATTCTTTTCTCCCCATTTCTGTCTAGCATAAGCATTCATTGTCAACCACAGCCCAACCCTTGGGGTTTGCATTCTAGAATAGAAGACACATCAGCCCCTTTTCTGTGTCCCTGAGAGGTCCTGTGTGTGCTTGTAGTACATTCCTGATGGATTTTTGTTTGAGCATTTATTGGTTGGTGTATCTTCTCCAAAAGATTATGAGACAGGAGAGTCAGAAACTGTCTTTCTGATGTTAACAATCACAGAACTAGTCAGAACTCACACTGAGGAGATGCCCAAGAAGGTTAAATTGGCATCATGGAATTGTTACACTTAATCATAAATGGGATGTTAAGAAGGCTCTGTGTTAGAACCCCTCAAACATAGTGCAGTATTTTACCAGGGATACCAAGTAGCTTTAAGCAACACAAATGTATTCACTTTTTGTTCAAGAGAAAGAATTCTCAAATCCCCGCCACTGGACAGAAATTAGGTGACTGCAAGGCTATGCTCCACCTACAGACATAGGGGGAAATTTCCTTGCGTTTTCCAGGTTCTAGAACTTCTAGGACTGCATTCCCATAATTCCACATTTCATGGTCCTTTCTCCATCTTCTAAACCCACAGTATAACATTTTCAAATGTCTTCCTGTCTCTTCCTCCCAGCAATCCTTGGCATAGCATCTGTCTTTTATACATGTTGAATCTCCCTCTTGTAAAGACCTTGCTCAGGAGCTCTAATCACATCTTTATAGGCCCTGATATTCTATAAGGTAACAGTCATAGGATTCAAGAACTAGAATCTACATATCTTTGTAAGCCATTACCGCTAGTAGTTGAGTGGCAACTGACCAATTAGAAAACTGCTATATTACTAACAGTTACTAAGCTGTATTTTAAAGCAAAAGAAAAATAAAGCAAAGAATGTAAGCTATGCTGTGAAAGAAGGTGGTGAATTAGATGTAGGGATAAAATGAAAAGAAAAGATGACTCTAAGCATAGAACATTGGCCCCAGGGGAAACACTTGTGTCTTGGACACAATCTAAATGCCAGAAAAGAACCGGGATAAAAGAGATGGAAGGAATAATGATTTAAGTTTTAAATATACTAAGTTTGGGTAGCAGGCAGAACACTGATTTAAAGCATGTCTTGTGGAAAGAAAAGTGTGAGAATTACGATGAGAATAAAGACAGAAATAGAGATTGAGAAGTAGTAACTGTTTGGATACAGGAAAGCGGACCCACCAAGAGAGAAACAATGAAAATTGTGTTTTAGAATAACCCATTATTGGGCTGGGGAGATAGCTCTGTAGAATAAGCACTTGCCTGGAAAGCAAAGGGTTCTGAGTTCAATCCCCAGTATGGCAAAAAAAAAGATGGTTTGTTTGTTTGTTCCATTATTAAGACTGGAAAGAGAAAAAATGATGGAAATAGAGAAGCAAGACAAGGACAATGCCCACCATCCCTGAGTGGGTCTTAGCTCAGCAGCACAACAAAGCAGGAAGAAGGACTGAGCATTGGGCCTTAAGAGAGACTGTTTATATTTGGTGGAAACCACAGAAAAGATTTCCAGTACAGCAGAGACACAAGAAGTTGGACTCGTAAAAGGAATAGTACTGAAAAGGAAAGAATGAATAGAAACACAACTTTGAATCAGTTTGTTGCTCACAGTCAAAGCAAAGAAATGCAAAAAAGATAATTTAACATAAAAGCATAACTAAAGTGCAGGGCTGGAGACTGAATGCCTCTCCCCTATTTGTATGCTGAAATCTGAACCCTGATGTGTTGGAATTAAGAGGTGGGGCTGGACAGTCCTGCGACTTTTTTCTTGTATCTTGTTTTCATTTATTACCTTTTTTTCTTAAACAGACATTTACTTGAGAGACAGTATTGCAGTAATCAGTACGTCATGACAAGCAGTGTGTATGTACAAGACCAGGATGACAGGCGTTCCAAGCATAACCCTGGTATTACACGTTGCTATATTCACTGTAGTTGCTTAGTTCACAGGTAACAGCATATATAGTTAGTCAGGGTGAGAATCCTACCAAGTCACTGCTGGTTTCAAAAATAGTGTTTGTGGGCAGGATATCATGTCTGCATCTTGTACAATGAACAACTACTAAGACAACAATGTGCAATGTTTTATTAATGAAGCTGTCCTACTAACTGATTTTGAAACTGTCTTGTTGCTATTTGCTTCTCAATAAAATTATTTTTTAAAAAAAGAGGTGGCAGTAGTGGAAGATGATTAAGTCATGAGGTAAGAGGCCTGATGACTGTTAATCATAGTCAATTCCATTAGATTAAGAAATGTCTAGCAAAGTATTACAGCATGCTCATGGGTGTGTCTGTGCCGGTCATGGAAGCCTGGCTTTGGTTATTCTATATGGTCTCGCACTGTTCTTTTCTGGCTCTGTTCTCCTGTTCTGCTTCTCAGCCTCATAAGATAAGTAGGTTTTCTCTGCTATGCCCTTCTGCTATGAGGCTTCTACCTTGGAGCTAGCCAGCTGTGTGCCGAATCTCCTGAAATGGAGAGCTAAATTAAACCTTTCCTCCTTTAAATTTTGTGTTGGCACTTGGGTCTCAGCATGGAAAAGTCCACTAATACGGATTTCCTGAATTGGATTTGATATGCTCTGTAGAGACCCAAAGGAGCACACTGACACCTTCTACCACATGGATACACCATGTGAGACAGCGAGAAGGCGCCGTCTGGAAGAAATGGGACAAATTGGGCACCAAATCTGCCAGTACCTGTCCTTGGGCTTCCTAGACTTCAGAACTGTGAGAAAATGCCATTGTACTGCTGTTTAAAAGCCACTCAGTCTAAGGCATTTTGGCAAAACAGCTCACACAGATGAAGGCACAGTAAAAGGCCTTATCAAGGTAGGGGAACTATGAAGTTCTTTGTTAGGAAAAAGATGTGAAAAGAAGACAATATGTGTATCTACAGAAGGGATCAGAAAGGATGTGAGTAAGATCATAAATAGAGGGCATACTCCTAAAGAGATTCCTTCCACGAAGTATTAGGGTGTCCTGTAGGTGAAACACATTTAGTGGTCACCATTGCCAGAGTCTTTCCCCTCTACATTCCCAACCATAAAATCATCCTCATATCACAGAATCTCTCTCACTTCTTTGGAACTGCATGGCTTATATCTAAATGTTGTCCCAAAGCCTCATGCAGTCATAGGCAGGGCTCTTCCCATCATAGGAGGTAGCTAGGTCCAGGATGTATGAGCGTGCATTGAGTGTGTGTATTACTGGGTTAGCCCACTAGTTGTTTTATCACAATTCTTGGTGTGTGTGTGTAACCACACAATAGGGTTACATAGCCTGGGAAAGATTAAAGGGAAAGAGAGGCTCCCTTCTGATGCTGGTCGCCCCCTGCATGCCCTTCCACAGACTGTTTCTTCTCCACCTCATCACTCTGCCTTGGAGCTATCTCACTATGGACTGAAACCTCTACTCACTACAAGCTGAAATAAGCCTTTCTTTCCTTATTTTTAGGTGTTGAGTGTTTTATCTCAGCAAGTAGAAAAGTAATTAAGATAGAGACAAAGTCTACATGTGCGTCTCTGACTTCCTTCCGAGCCTAACATAAGAAGTGAGGACCTCTGGCGGAAGAATGTTTACATTCTTCAGACTGAACAACAAGGAAGCAGTCCCTACTTGTATCCCATTTCAAAACTGACTACGTGCGCCTCTTCTGCAGTGTCCAGCTTTCCTGCCCGTGGACCCTTCCTGCTGGCTCTCTCTCATCTCCCTTCCCTCCCAAGCTTTCTGCTCACCAACTAGACATTTCATCACAATCTAAGGCTCTATCACATGCCCCACTTAACTGGACCTCTAGGTAGGTTTAGTACCTGTTGTAGGACTCTCAAATGCCAAGATAGTACTTTGTGCAGTATTTGCAGTAAGTCAATTATGGCATTGCTGGTTGACCAAGAAAATATATTCAATGAAGCTAATCTGTGTTGCTCAGACCAAATATTACAAATATCAAGCTACTTTCTTTAAAGGTATTTTGATGGAATTCTTTACATGTTTATTTTAACTCACGATGAAGTTTCATCAGAGATTCAAGAGCTCTGTATTTTGACCTAGTTTCAGTTTTGTTTCCACCAAGCACATCATTAGCACATTGAAAATCATAAAGCAGTAATACTGCTGAAGTTAGTTAATAAATCAGGTGCAAAACCCCCATTAGACATTCATCTGGATGGGATGGCACACATCAGTTCCTTCCATTGGGATATCCCCAGAATTGAAGTGTCTGTCTATCTACACAACTGAAAAATAAATCTTAGAGGACCCATATAAAACCAAGTTTCTGAAACATGGACTATTTTTTTTTAATTTTATTGAACTACAAATGTCAATCAGACAGTTTCAAGACACCTTAACAATACAGATTCAATAAATTAATACATTGCAAACTGTTTTCATAATGTTTTGGTATTGTAAAAGGTGCATACATGATATTATATTTACAGATATTATTTTAGCGGTTATCTCTTATCAGTGAATTAAGAGTGTAGCTGCTTACTTATCTTATTTTTTATACCTGAATTATATCAAAAATTCAAAGATTGTTTTCCTAGTGGATGACCATAGTACTAGAAGCCGACATAATATCCTGTCCAACCACCATTAGTGCAGATCTTGCCTCTCATGGAATTATGTAGAAGCACAGCGTTATCTATCCCAACTGTATTGTCTATACACACACATCATGATTTTTTCTTTCTACACCCCTTCCTTTGTCTACACCTGTCAAAGATGGGCACTCCATTGTCATTCAACTAACTAACTGTGGTGCTTGAACTCGACACCACAATCCAACACAGTCAGTATTCTACAACAATAGTGAGTTATTCAAAGAAATTGTCGACCATAGTCATTTACAGCTCAGCTTAATATTATGGCCCCACGATGTATACTTCACTTTTATACTTTTCTGCTGGATGGTTAAGACCTAGATAGATCAAGGCTTATATACCAACACATGAATTTTATATTCCTATGTGGTCAGTGAAGTCCTCTCAGGGGTTATCTTGTAGTCCTGTACATTATTCTATAGTTCCTTTGTCTGTGTCATCCATGTGGATGAGTCACGGCCAATGCTAGACCAGCTTGCTCTCTGTGAGAGCTTGAGAGAAAGTTTTCTCTTCATGTGACTCTCTCCAAGCACACTTTAGAACTTCAATCTCTTTCCTCTGTGGCTCCATAATCTCCTGGTTCAGAAAATTTGAAGCTCACCTGAGTTTCATGATGTTGCAGTACAGGTCCTGAGTCTTCGCTGACCTTGAAAGGCTAGGGCCAAAATGTTGGTTGGCCTTGTGGCTGTTCTATTTCTCCAACTCTGACTTGTGATCTTAGGTTGTTAACCATCCAGAAGAAAAGCTGATTAGTACCCTGCAGCATATGCCATTCACTTTGCCTTATCTGACTCAATTGATTTTACTTGTTGTACTTTTCCTTTTGTATTTCTGCTTTTCGCTTGTTATACTAGGGAGACTATACGATATTTACACATGTGTGTCTGGTTTATTTCACTTATGAGTATATGTTAAAGTGGCATCCACTTCAGTATAAATGCTTCGAACTTATCATTCTTAATAGCTGAGTAATACTCCATTATATAGAAATACCACATCTTTTTCAACCATTCCTCATGTGATGGACATCTTGGTTGTTTCCAAGGTTTTGCTATCACACATTGTGCTGCTATAAACATAGGTACACATATATTTCTATGATACAATGTATCCATATCCTTTGGGAAAATTCCATCTATGACAACCCAAAAGCTCATATAATCCTAAATGGGGAAAAACTGAAATCTTTTACTCTTAAGTCATGTACAAGACAAGGATGTCCTCTATCACCCCTCCTATTCAATATAGTCTTAGAATCCTTAGCAACAGCCATTAGAAAAGAGGGAGAAATAAAGGGAATAAGAATAGGTAAAGAGAAGCCGGGCGTGGTGGCGCAAGCCTGTAATCCCAGCACTTGGGAGGCTGAGGCAGGAGGATTGTTGTGAGTTCGAGACCAGCCTGAGCTACAAAGTGAGTTTAAGGCCAGCCTGAACTACATAGTGAGACCCTGTC
>PVKA01033093.1:0-24717 GCA_004027165.1 Ctenomys sociabilis | reverse complement strand
CTACAACCATTTAATTTGCTAACAAGACTTAACTGATCAGGATCTGCAACCTCGTCCTCCACTATAATCAAAACAAGAAGCATTTGGCTCTGGAAAATAAATGTTGTGTATCTTTTATTGTCCAGCCCCACCATTTTCTTCTGACAGGCCAAGATGAAACAGAAAGCTGATATTTGGAGCCACTGGAATTGTAGGCCTTGTAATTTAGAAATATCCATTTTATCCCATGTAATTTCTTCCCTAAGATACCTCAGTCTAAATCTGATACAGGTAGGAGCCAAGACAAACAGTAACCATTTATAGCCACCCAGACCAGTTTGAATTTCACTCTAATGTAAAGCAAAGAGAGTTTTTGGCTTCATTTCAGGTGTGTAACAGGGGTAGAAAATGCATTTAAAATTTAGCAGCAAATGTTACCATATGTTTCCATAACAACTTCAAACTTTTATGTTAGAAAAGCAATAATATAAATATGTAGGAATCTTGGAACAGTAAACTATTAATTTACCAAATATAAAAATTCAGCATGAAGGGACTTTTATAGCCATTGAAGCCATGAGTTGCCCAGCATCCTGTGCATTTCTCCATTATGTGGCAGAAAATGCTGCTGGTTGGTTTAAATGAGCAAATGGTTTAAAATTATAGGTACAGTGTCAACTCTCTACAGAGTGTTTTTCTGAAACAATGTATTGTGATGCCAGCTATGGCTGCTTTACTTTACTGTATTGAGCTAGTAAAATAACCTTTAGTAGCTTCCCCCAAAGCACATGTGTGAAAGGATTCTATTTTGTTTTCTTCAACCATAGCTTCAGACTAAATGATACATGCTGGGAGCCTGCGAAAGTGCTAGCAGTAGCTGAGTGTTGTGCTTCGCAAGAATATGTGTTCACAGACAGATTATATGTGCAAAGAAATTTTACTTTTCTCACCTGTTTTCACTTTGACATATACAAGAGATAGGGGAAAACAGGAAAAATGGATCCATTTAGCCACAATTTAAGATTGAAGAGTTGGTATATAGAGTTCTTAAAGTCACTACCAAGGGAAATTCAGTGATCTGATTTCTTTGTGAGTGAAAGAGATATCTTCTTTCAGGGAATGTTTTAGAAATATATGTGGATAGGTCTTTTATTTATTTGAAAGGCAGTAGGGCTTTTTTTTCTCTTAAATATACAGGATGGTCTGGTAATAGGACCCCCTCCCCCCAAAGTTCTAAAAGGGGCAAGAATCTAAGAATAAGTAAATAAGTAAACCAGAAGGATGATAATACATTCTGTGGAGAAAACAGGTGGACAGTTGGGGAGAGGCATGGAGTTTTCTGGAAAGCCTTTGGTGGATCTTTGAGGGAACCTGTTTTGAGCTGAGCCAAACTGAGCAGTAATGTGACTGAAGCCCAGCGACAGAGAAGGACCTGGTTCATCGCGTTTGTGTCTGGAATTAACATTAATCTGAATTCCATTTACAAAGAATTGTGAAAGTTCTTACTCTGTGGGAATGTCCTAATCAAGGGTATGATGTAGTCACTGAAAACATATGTAACTTAGATAAATGACAAATCAAATGATAGTGACAAGTAAATTATGAACTCTTTAAAATAAAGAATCATTAAGAGCTGGGAAAGTTTTTATAGCTAGAAGGAATCTACATGGAACCTAAAAGTAAAGGAACAACCTATGTCACAAATTTATATATGTTTTTGCTTATTTCTTACAGTGATCATACAAATGTATTACCCCTATTTTATAGATAAAAGTTTAATTTAGAGAAAAATAAGAATTAATTGACAAAATTTCAACTCAAACCATTTTGTATTTTGAAAGGGAAGCAAAATATGTCATTGGCTGATAAATATATAGGCTTTTAAGGGGTCCGGGGGGATGGCTCAGTAGAATAAGCGCTTCCCTGGCAAACACAAGGGCCTGAGTTCAATCCCTGGTTCTGAAAAAAAAAAAAAAAAAAAAAAAAAAATATATATATATATATATATATATGCTTTTAAAAATCCCTTCTCTATATATATATGTATATATAAATATATGTACATTATGTGTATATTGTTATGATATTTAAAAGGAAGAAGGAGGACACTTGGGTGACTATGGCCTGTTATGAAGTCAGCATTAGGAGCAGAGCATCCCAAATCAAGCAGGCAGTGTCAACTTAGAGTGATAGGGAAAGCAGACCTATCCTTGTAGGAGGAGAGAATTAGGGAAGATGTGGGTGCCAGGTGTGACTGTGTAGGATTGAGGCTAGCACTCGGGTAGAAAGACTCTGCAGATGTTGCAATGTAGAAATATCATGGCCAGTGTATTTTCTGAAACAGTGCTGTGAAAGAAAGCTATTCCAACCATAAAAACCAATATTTTTCACCTTAGAACTAAGACAGCCCTATTTAAAATTTATTTCTCTAAGATTAAGATGTTTGCTTCACAGATCTTTACTTTAGACTATCTTTTGGTGGGATAGCCCTGGGTGTTCATAGGTCAACTTTGAAGTGACCTTTTCCCAGCCGAGAGCATATCTCATGAAGAGGTTTTGTATCCCCTGGTTCCAGTTCCGCTGGCG
This sequence comes from Ctenomys sociabilis, assembly GCA_004027165.1. Taxonomy (NCBI): domain Eukaryota; kingdom Metazoa; phylum Chordata; class Mammalia; order Rodentia; family Ctenomyidae; genus Ctenomys; species Ctenomys sociabilis. The sequence goes on along the minus strand of PVKA01033093.1, from coordinate 22,152 downwards.
CTTCTGACAGACGTGTAAACAGATGTATGCATTGTTGCTAATGACAGGTGATTATAAGAGGCGTGGGGGCCAAGGTAATTAAACTGTGATCTGACAGGAACATTTGGCAATGTAATATTTCAGCATTAGAAATGTCTTTGCAATGTGTTTTCCTCATGTGGCTTGGTGAATGTCATTCCATTTTATTCTATAGAGTGTGTTTTGGAGTCTCACATTGCCATAACTGAGTTCTTCATGGTTCATTATAGAGTTGTAGAAAATGGTGACCATTGGACTGTGTGAGGTTCTACTCAGTATCTGAGACTTTTCAAGGCCTGCTCTAGTGTACTAGAGGGATAGGGTCAGTGACCCTATTGCTGGCATTGTACTTGGCATGTTATTATGTCCAATTTGATCATAACAGTAATGCCTTTGGAGAGAAACATGAATTATTTTCATATCCTGTAATGGTTTTCTCTGTTGCTTGTACTTACCTGATGGTGTTCCCATGGGTCAAAAGATAGCCTGTTTAATTTTCTTGTCCCCTAAATTCCCACTATTGGAAACAGAAAAAAAAAAAAAACATTCAAATTACCAGAAACAATTATCAGGATGTGCAGTATTTTTTTTTGTAGATTAGAGCCTAATAATAAAAAGCAAGCCATCAAGCAAACAAAGTATATTCTTTATATAAGGATAGTTAGCAAACCCTGGTTAGGTATCTATAGCCTACCTTCTGCTAACTGCTGATAGTGACTAATTAATTGCTAATAGTGGCTATGATTATATCTATCTGTCAAGAAAATCTTCTGTCTTCCATTAGATAAACAGCAGATCCTTACATTTATAGGTTTATTTGAGGTGTGTGTGTATGTGTGCATACGTGCGTGTATATATAATGGGATTGAACTTTGTCCTGAGCTGCAAAACTAGCCCCAGCCTTGTTTTGTTTTTTGTTTTGTTTTGTTTTGAGTCAGGGTCTTCACTAAGTTGCCCAGTTTGCACTCAACTTGTGATTCTCCTGCCTTGGCCTCCCAAAGTGCTTGGCTTGCAGGTATATACTACATGCCCAGTTAGTTATATTTATATTTTGACTGTTGACTCGTTAAATATTCTTATTTATAATGCATGTCATAGCTTAATTTCATAGAATAACAGCCAGCATTTACAATTTTTTGTAACTGTGGCCCTTGTCTAAAATGGGAAATTTTCCCAAGCAGGTTGGTTCATTTCTTGCCACAAAATCAACCTTTTAATACTCTTGGTATAGAGCATGCATGGTTAATTTATAAGATCTGTGCGGCGGACATCCCGAAGTTACTGTTTCTTTTCTTCAGCCAATTTTGATTTTTCTCCAGGAGATTCTGTAGAAAGAAATGTACTTGCAAATACTGTTCGGCTCATGCCAGAGGAGTGCAGAGGTGGTGGTGGCGGGGATTATGTCGCTTTATGGGGCTGCCCCCTCCTTGGCAGAAAACTCAGGGCCAGCTTTCACGTTCTGCTTCAGGCTGCAGTCAGTTTCTAAGCAGAGGCTTTGAAAGCTTTGTCAGATAGGTTAAAAGGTGTCCCACCTCCAGTGTATAAAAGAGAGAGAGAGATTAAACTCAATAAGCCTGCCATGTTCCCTGTAAAATATCAAGTCAAAATGATTTTTAAATCCACAGTTACTAGGCTTAGGGGGTGTGACCTTGAGTGAAAATAGCTGGGTACTGGGGAGGAGAGAGCTGTGTAAAAGACAACTACCCCACAGGCTCTTGGCCTCTGAAAAGCTGCTCCCACCAATGAGAATTGCCTTGTTTCCCTGCCTCTTGACCAACAGAGCACTAACCCCAAATAATAACCAGCCTGACTTCTAGGCCCCTGGATTCCACAGGGTTCCAGCAGCAACCCTTTTTCAGACTGACTGCTTAATCAAATCTGAGGCTAAGCCTCCTAGGTACTTGCAGAAATACATAAGGCATTTTAACCCTCAGGAGGCTTAAAATCCAGTGAATACCACTGATACTTTAAAATTCTCCATTAAATCTCTGCTCAGGCATTTAGGTGCTTTGCATATATTGTGAACTCTTTTAATCCTGAATGCTAATAGTACCATTAGTCCTGATTGTTCCTCTGGGCCAGGTTATTTTAATTACTGTTATGCTGATGGGTATTTTTATTGTCCCTAATTAAGAAGAGACTCATGAGGCAATGAAAAAGATGGTGAAGTTAACCATCCTACCAGGAGGACAATGTTAGGAGACAGAAGCACTGACTTTCCAAGGCAAGAGGCCTAGTTCCTAGGCCACACACTAGTCTAGTAGTTGGCACTGGCCTCGGAGTGTCACAGTCACCTGTGGGCCTGTGAAGTAGATTGCAGGCTCTTCCTTGATGGGGCTGGCACATTCTGCATTTCTAACACATCCTCAGGTGATGCATGTGTCCAAAACCGTGAGCCTTGCCAGCAGGGAAGGACAAGGGACATGTGCCATTATAAAACAAAGAAAAGGAAGGTATTCTATCATTACTACAAACAAAAGTACTTGATGTATGGTAGTGCCAGCAAGAACAGTAATATTATTTGCTCTTATTATTTCTGACCTTTATTGAGTGCTTCCTCTGAACTGAATACTGTTTTGTAACCATGTCACCAATGCAACTATTACTAGGGGCTACCTCATTCACCCAGTACAGCAGGCACATGAGGTAATGACACTGTTGACTTGTTTTACTGCTGAGGGAACTGGGGAACAGTTTTATAAATTGCCTAATTGATAGATGGAAAATACACACTACCTCTACCTGATTTCATAGCCTGTACCAGTGGTGGCCAACATGTAGTGTGAGTGCTGCAGTCAGCTGTTGGTTATTGGTGAAAGCTCTAAAAGTTTTGTAATCACCACATAGCTATTAACCACAAAGAGAGCATTTATAGTTCCAAGGAATCAGTGTCACATTTCTAGAACAGCGAGTTCCTGAGATGGGCCTTGAAGGAGTAGGTAGTTGAGATAAAGCTTTCTGAATGGAGTGGATCTGTGCAAAGGCCCAGGGGTATGAAGATCCAGGATGCATCAGGGAATGAGTAATATGGACTTCCATGTAAACTTATGACAGGAAATGAAGGGTGACAAAGCTGGAAAAGTAGGCTGGATGAAATGAGGAGACTGACTTTGAGCTTTTAAACACCTATCAGCAGCACAGTGACTCTTCTTCAGAAGTCATCTTTTGAGACTTCCAAACAGAATGACAGATTGGCTCTTTGTTGAAGACTCTTCCATGCCTTCTATTTTCTACCTTGTATAATTTGAGAGTCTGAATATGTTCAGAAAAGAGTTGATTTCTAAAGTTAATGACCTTATATCTTGTCCAGAAAAAAGTGGTTTTCTTTTTTTTTTCAAAAACAAATGGGAATATGTGCATATGTCTGAGTGTGTCTGTATATAAATCCATGTACTACACCTAGAAAGTGCTTGTCGTGGCACTAGCGTACTGGTATCATTGCAGCTGCCAACTTGTTTTATTTCTGATATTGCCTGGCAGCCCCTAAAGGAGGGAAAGTATGAATTTTTATCTCCCATTTACTAGACTTTCATTATGTTGTGCTTACAGACACAGTGTCAGCACATAAAATGTTAAACATCACTAGTCTGAAAGAAGCTCCCATTGTCTTACCTCTGGTGCTGGGGGAATCTTGCGAGCTTTGCTGTAGTGGTTCTGTCAGTGTAATATGACATGAAGCATTTCTCAGTAATGACAGACATTGAATATGAGTGACAGGAACTCTGACCACAAGGAGTGGGTTCAATTACCAGAGAAGGGAGGCTACCTGAGATAAAACCAAAGGGCTCAATTGTGCTTGCTTTTGACCTCTGGACTTCCAAATCCAGATCAGCCAACACAAATGGCTGATTAACCAGCCCCTAACCCTCTTTTTCAGTGTTAAACTTGTTTAAATTTTCCCCTTCTGAAAAAAAAAGCCTATGAGTGATATGTTTCTAGAGGTAATATGATCAGATAACAGTAGGGTGGGGATTGGTCATATTTTTGTGTCTTGCAAGAACGAGACTGTCATTCTGTCTTGGAATGGATCTAGGATAGTGTCCAGGAATCAATACAAGATAAATGATTGCTCTCTTAACCCCACTTTTCTTCTGCTTCCCTGGTTACATTGCTCCAGTTCACCTGTAGCCAACCTGACGCCAGTGTAAATGAGAGATCCAGCCATCAGAAGCCCTCCTTCTCCCTCCCTGCAGGCTGTTCTGCTGAGCACCCAGGGCAGCTTTATGTCTGTTTATAGTCCACTGCTCAGAGCCCCAGATAGAGTTATAGCAAGCAGCCCAATTAAACTGTCGCAGGCTGCCCTCACTTGACTAGCTCTGCAGAGTCATTTAGCCAACAGACATTCCTGACTATTAAAGCTAGTAGCAGCATGTCTCCAGCACTGGAGATAAAATGAATGAAATTTGTTATTCTGGGCTGACACTTGATCTCAACTGTTGAACTAATGCTGCTACACCTGAAGTTTTTCTTTATGGTAATTGCTGCCTGTGTTATTATTTCATATACCAAATTGGAGAAAATTGCAACAGGTATTAAATTCTTTCAGCTAATTCATGGGAATTCTATTGTGTATTCTTTCAGGGTAGATTCCAACTTCTGTTCAAGGCCAGGAACATGGATTTTGCCAGCCAGATGCAGTGGCTTCAGTTTCATATTATCAGAGACTTTCCAGCTTGAGGTCTGGTCAGGCATTTATCAGCTTTACATGAAATCTGTTTGAGAGTCCACTTGTACTCCTGATTTGTGTTGGCACCTGCCCTAGGGAATTCAGTTAGAATGACCTGCTTTAACAGTGGTGAGCACTAGTCTGGTTGATCCTTGCTGTACACTTGGTAATATCACTAAATTTCTGGTACTTGTTGAATCTTCAACTCTACCTGGGAATCTTAGTACACTTCAGTAATACCCCTTCAGGGAGACCTAACTGGAACAAGTATGCTGAGACATAATGTTCCCCTCCAAAGGCATCTGGATTGCTGTTCTTCATTGTCCATGAAAGTTTACTGTGTTTCTCATTAACTTCTTTCACCAGCTGTCTTCCAAAAAGTAGAGATCTGTAGACTTCTTATCATAGCACATAAACCATGCTTATACATTAGTGTGGACTCCCAGGCCTCCATACCTGTGGTAGACAACCTAGGAGACTGTGTGCTTTACAGTATTCGTAACTATGCTTGGCATGTAGTCAGGGCTCAGAATGAAAATTAAGCTCTCATTAATGTGGTATGTATTTTGTTTTCCTTGAAGGTAATGCTTTAGGAAAACAATCAGTGTCACTTTAATGTCTCACTGCAGACCACACCTGACACAAGTAAGAGAGTTTTGTCAATTATGGGACCAAAGTAACATCTAGAAATCCACGGCTCTGTCACGTTGCTGCTAGGAGCCCACATTTTGATTAGAGGCAGATGTAAGAAGCTTGAATCTCAGAGTAATGGAAGGGATTTGTGATTGAGTTTTATTCTCATTCTATGGATAGTTACAGTCTACTTTGTGGGTCCTTTAACACAAGGACAGCTAGGAAATGCATAAAATGTCACTGCCAGCTCCTATGCAGGTGCTTTCCCTCCTGATGTAGACACTTGTACCTTGAATGCTTGTGGTTGGAACAAGGTTATCTGTGATAGAGGAGTTGTAAGTTGAACTGCATATAGTTTGTGGGTGCTCAAGCATACTGGAAATATGGTGGTCTGCATTATTTCTGATATTCATAAGCTTTGTTTAAATAAGTTATTTCAGAAGCTCAAATCTGCTGAAATTGGATTGCTATAACTTACAGCATGAGAAATGTATATTTTCTTACCCCACTGAGAAAATGAAAGCAGTATTAGTCTTTCATTTATACATGAGATGCATAGAATACATAGAGTGGGTATCAAGTATAGACTATGTTTTAAAATCCTAGTAGATTTATTTTCCCACCTCAATTCCAATAAGAAAATCTGGCATTTTCATTAAAACTAAGACTAATCTTTGTTATATTTTCTGAGGTTGCCAAATGTACATGATTTTTAGGTATTTTCAAACAATATATCCACAGGCAAGTATTGACTTGCTCCCAGAGGTCCTTCAGGTGCATAATTATTCTTCTGTCTGGTATTTGAAGATACTAATGTGTCATAAGGAAACAAGTAAGAGTTATTATGACATCCCACCATGTGTGCATTACAGACTTAGGGCTACTTCATCATGTTTCTATCTCTGTATCTCGGGGGAGGGGTTAGCTCTTCAGGGATTGAACTCAGGCCCTTGCGCTTGCCAGGGAAGCGCTTATTCCACTGAGCCATCTCCCAGCCCCTCTTGTCCAAATCTTCCCTGAGTTATTCTGTATATTTTGAATTGCTGTTGGTGGCCTTGACTGCTTCGCCTATGTTGTATTTGTTACACGGGAACACAGTGAAGACGTTAGCATATAAGCCTATGCAGTACAGGAGCTTGTTTAGAAGCTAGGTATCAGGGCCAGGGAGATAGCTCAGTAGAATAAGTGATTTCCTGGCAAGCACAAGAACCTGAGTTCAATCCCCAGTCCTGCCAAAAAAAAAAGAAGAAGCAGCTAGTTATCGTAATAGTACATTTAAAATAAGAGTCAGAACTTGCAAGATTCCTGAGACAGGGACAGCAGAGAAGATAACTTAGTTTGGGCCTCTCCAAAGGCAAAATTAAAGAGAAGCCAATAGTCTCCATGGTGCTACAAATACAAATACCGTGTACTGTAAATAATTTAAAAAGATTCATAAGGTGACAAATATTTGAATGAGGTGAAGGAAGTGCATAAAAGAAGAAAGCCTCTAAAAGTTCCTGATCCTGAAATAACTTTCTTTTGTGAAATACTCAGGTTTAGGCAGCCAGAGTTCTGGCGTTAAGTGCTTTGCATTAATTGCCACATTTCTTCTCATTCCTTTCTCATTGAGGTGGGATATCCTCTTGTTGGCAGTGAAGAAACTGAGCCTCTGAAAGCTAAAGTGTGATTCTTTCTGACCACTGATAAGAAAATTTATAATGTGGGAGTCTATTGCTTTTAGTCACCAAATTGGGATGGCTAGAACTTTGTGCTGTTCTGAAATTACTTGTTCTTATCTAGGAAAGTAGTAGAACTTTCAGCAAAGAAGTTCAGGCACAGGGGCTGGCCTGATAGCTCGGTGGACTAGAGCACGTGCTTAGGCAGAGCACAGCGGCTGCCTTTAATGTGGGGCATGCCATGCCCCACCCCCCGCAGGGCGCATTGAAATTGCAATTGAGACGACATGGTGGCCCACGCCTGTAATCCCGGCACCTGGGAGCCTGAAAACAGAAGAATCACTACAAGACTGAGCTACATAGTGAGACCCTGTAGACCTTGTCCTAAATACAGACAAAAAAAATTCAGGCACAGGGCTAAAATTTCTCATGGCTGTTCCTGAAGGTGATGTCAACTCAGTGCAAGGCTTTTCAGTTACTGCTGTGTGTCAGAAGCCATGCCTGTATTTTTAAACTTTAAACCAGTTTCCATAACTGTTAATTGTTCAGGATTGTTTGAGCATACATGCTTCTTTTTCTGTGGATCATAGTAAGTCTTTGTCCAGATTAGGAACTGGAAAACTTTTTCATAATAGTCCTAACAGTGAATATTTGAGGTTTCGTAGATCAGATAGGCTATCACAATAATTCTGCTGAATTGTAGTACAGAAGCACCAACAGATAGTATGTAAATAAATATGTGACAGTGTTTCAATAACTTTATTTATAATACAGGTGATAAGATTTGGCCCTGGGGCCTGGGGAGATATCTCAGTAACATAAGTGCTTGCCTGGCAAATGCAACTTCATGAGTTTGATTCCTGGTACAAAAAAAAATATATATATATTGACCCTATGGCCATAATTCACCAACTCACTGGTGTGGGCTATGAGGAAAAGTTAAATTTAAGATAACTGAAATACACCAAATACTTTATTCTCCTCTCATTCATTAGTTATTTATGTAGATTTTAGTGAAAGTGATGACTTCTTAGAATAATTAGCTACTCTGTTCATTGAGCTGGCTTTAAAAAATTTTTGTTTTGGTTTTCTTTTTCTTTAGAATCCCTTAGTTAAGCATATGTTAAATGTACCCATGTTCTTTCTATTAAATATCTTGGTTGCCTTCCCAGACTTCAAATTGCAGTGAATTTATCCCCAGAAGATATTTGGTATCAATTCTCAAGATACAGTTTGAATGTAGTCTGCTTCTATAATGGAAACAGGATTCTAAATCTTTATTATTTAAGTTCCATAGAAAATAATGAATCATTGAATTGGCCATTATTCAGCACACTTAAGATATACTAAATCCTTTGGTTGTTTTTTTTTTTTCTTTGTCTTATATAGCTTTATATCAGCTCAAATGATAAAATGGTATGAAGACTTCATTTTAAAGATGCATATAAGTCATTATATTTTGATTTTTTTTCTAGCTAAACTGAGTAAATGTGGATTATATTATAATGAAGCATTTTTTGTTACAGTAACTGTTGTCTAACAGGAAAAACCCAAAACAAACCACAAAAAAATTACAAGTCCTAGAATAATTTATTCTAACAATTGTAATGGTTTCCTTATTACTCTGTCTCTGTAGAACAGCCCTCTTTTATGAAACACCCTGGTAGTGTCACCATGTACTAAGGATTAGTGGAATCAACTTCTGCAAAAGGAATTAGTAGTAGTACGAGGAGTAGAGTAGAGTACGAGGAAGAAGAGTAATATTTAGCTGGGTAGCATGTTTGAATACTTAGCTTTTCTCTTTAAAATTCGTTGAAGGCCATAATGGGATCCTCCCTTTCCCACCCAACTGTGTTGATGGTGGAATGGGGAAACACAGGCATTAGCAGAAATGCATTCTCAGTCCTTAACTTTCGTGCTCATTACCTTCACGATGCTTGCTGATCCTTGCTGTTCCTGAAACTACAGCATTTGTGTTTTTTGGCTTTATCCAACACTGTACCTGTGTAGTATTTAGTTACTTCACTCTGTCTCTCCTCTGTGTTTTCTAGGGCAACAACCCGGGCAATGGGGAAAGTATGTGTTTTGCAGTCAAAAGCCCTGTTACCTAAGATGAGCTAAAATGAGCTATTTTTATTCCTTGACCTTCAGCTTTTTGGGTAAAACTCAGAAGAATGGTATCAGCCATTTATTACAGTACCTTTGAAATATAATGAGGATGTATTTTTAAGTATTTTTGCAAACTCAGTTGATCACATGTGAGTTAATTTTACTGTTTAACTATCTGTCCCTGACTTGTTCAGGAGAATCCTCTACCATTATCAAAATAGCTAAATTCATTGTGCCACTTAACTGGGAGCATTCTGTGTAGAATTGCTCATGTGAAAAACAGCTTAATTATGACAGAATACCAGGGAGTGCTTTTCCCACTGTGTTGAATAAATGACTCCCCTGAAAACACTATATTTCAAATACTGAAATCAGTGAGTAAAATTTAAAGTAGCTACCTTTGTGACTTCTGATTTGAGATTCATTGTTGAAGCTACTGCTTTCTTGATGTACATGTTAATACACTGGGCAGGACTTTCTCTGTTAGCACTTTCTCAGGATCTTGTGGAGAACAACTGCTCTCTAGAGCTTCTTAAAGCAAGTCTTGTATTTGCCTTTAGCCTATATTTAGCTTTGGAGGGAGCCAAGAATAGTCTATACGTTTGATGGCCAGCTTTGCTCATAATGCAATCACAAAAGAAAAAATGTAATTGCATATGGATTACATAGGATATAAATATAAGGCTCTAACACCTTCTGCTGTGTCAAATAAACGAAAACTTGCCTGAAAAGCCAGCCAGGAAGACATATGATACCATTTGCAATGGTAGAATGTTGCATGCTGTTCTGTAATTATAGTGGCCTGATCCTTGTGGGGTGGTTGAGTCTTACTTAACAATCATTAATCTACTGAGTCTTAGTATCAGCTCCCCATCTTGAGGAGCAGCAGTACTTGGCTAGTTGAGTAGGGCTTTGATTTCTTTGTAATAAGGACAGCTTTGTTAAAATTCTGCTGCTCTGTAGTGCCTAAGGATTCTGGGAAGAGGAGGTTTTTCTTTCTTCTTTCTGTTTTTGCTCGGTGGGGATGAATTGTTTCTCTCTCTCCCATCCCCTAGGTTACTATTTGTGCTCTCCCTTGATCTCCTGCTTGTCCCTTTATTTCTCCTCGTTGTGAAAGTTTCTTTCTGTGTGACCAGGAATCTGTTTAGCAGACCATATTGTGAGTGAAGGGCCAGCGTTTGTTGCCTGATTTTGGCAACACAGGGCAGTCAGCTGGGATGTAATTAAGACTCTGAGAACAGGCTGTCTTCTCCACAGGAAGGGCATGTTAGATGGTGCTGGGATTTGGGGCTGTCAGTTTGGCCAAGGCTAGAGACAGAGAGGTAGGGACAGAGATATTTCCTTTCATTTATAATCCCTTTATATACAGTGTATGCACTTGGCGAAGTTTACATATAACCTAGTAGCTAGAGTTTACAAGCCAACGCGGCGAAATTAGCATATGTTACATGTATATTTTAGTAATATTTTAAAGCAAGTGCATATTTCCAAAGTGAATTATGCATGGATGACAGCAATAGGGTTGTATTGCACTGGGTGTCAAATCCCACAACTTTTTGTCGAGACTCTAGATTTTACACTAAAAAGGCAGAAGGACTAAACGAAGTAAAACAGTTTTAATTTTTAACAGTTTGGTTCTGCCCAAGGAGCCAGGCTGTGACAGATATAACTGACATTTGAATAATTGGATTAATTTAGAGAAGGGCAAATCCGGTTTTGACGGTTGTGCTTGTATGTATGTCCTTTTTTTTCTTTTTTTCTTTTTCTTTTTTTTTTTGGTCTGCAGGAATGAAGTTGTGTGGGTTAAATATGCACTTTGTGATGCCAAGCAAGGCTTGAGGTGGTACTATCTTATAACATGTAAAATTTCATTTTATGAGTTCATTTAAATATACATATGTGTATGTGTATTTTTCTGTAGTGTTATTGCCCATTGTTTATGCTTTGTATAAAAGCTCACCTTGTACACTTTATTCACCTCTATCAATGACAAATGTGCACATAGCATGCATGTATAAACAGAGTGTGTGTACACTTTCTAATTTGGTAAGTCCAGTTTGAGGATAATGTATATGACTTCATGGGTCATATGGAAACTGTGCCAGCAAGGAAGCTCATTATCACCTTGACAGTGCCTTTTCTTCCAGTTCAGTGTGTATAGCAAAAGAATCAATTTCTCTGGGCTGTCAGTAGCCAAATTCCACATGGTTAATTCTTCAGCCCAAAATTCCTTCAGATTTGTATGGCTCGTTCAGTTCTTGTACAAGCATAAATCCAAGTAGTACCACTCTTCTCCACAAATTCTGTTAGTAAAATGTACCATCTAAAGTCAGCAGGCCAAGACCAGAATGTGTGGCAGCTCTCTTGAATTGTGGCTCTGGGCTGGCTCTCAGAGCCTTTTCCTCAGCAGGACATTAATAGACATTAACACTCCGGCAAGAAGTGTTGATGTGTGGTTTATAATGTTAGCACCCAGTTAGGCAGGTATAACACATGCGCTAGGAATCTTGTACCAACACATGTGTTTGTTGAAGCAGATTAATGAGAACCATAAAAGGAGAGCCATTCTGCCTGAGCAGGGGACTGCCTCATATCCTCCTCTTACCAAGTGAACCCAGTGCCCAGCTGCATGGGAAGGTCCTGGTGGGATGTTTTCAATAGTGGCATAAGGAAGCTGTCTGAAAGTTTTATTCTGCTGTGTTGTTATGGGATCATGAGGTCCAGAGTGTTAGTACTTCATATTAAATCTCTTTTTATCTAATGCTACTCAGGCTAAGAAGAAAGGAAACTTTTACAACACTCACTACTAGACTGCGAGGCAACAGTTATTGTTTTCCTCTGTCAGATTTACCTGGCTCTTCTTCAAGTGTTTCTGAATAGTTCAGAGACACTTTCTGGTTTACTTTGTAAGTGGGGCAATGAAGCATTCTTGTCTCCTGACTGGCTCTCCTTAGAGGATTCTCAAAGCCTTTTAAAATTGTGTGTTTTTCTGGGGCAGCCTTGAAAGTCCCAGGGGTGAAGTTGCCATCTGTCCTTTATATTAAAAGAATCTTCTGTATTGTATACCTGATGTGCTTGTCCCAGAGATAGATGTTGTTAATTAAAGGACAGCATTTGTCCTTTATCTGAAATAAATCTTCTTTCTTGCCTAAAGAATAGATTTCTGAGTCTTAGGAAGCAGGTAAGGAATTCTATCCAATGGCTTGGTGTTTACTAACGGTCCTAGATCCAGTATCTGTCACTCAGCATTCAGTAGATCAGACATGTAGACTACAAAAGTATTTATTTTATTTTTGTTTGTTTTCTACTAATTTATTTACCAAGATGATGGCATTTTGTAGGGGCAGTGTAAATAAATTTACAGATACTGATGTTAGCGGTTGGTGACTTTTTGAGGTGATTCACAAACATCAAGTTTGCAGATATTTTTCTGTGTCCTTACTCAGTCGATATGACTGCACCTATATCTTCTAGGGTCACCTCTGTACTTTGCTACTGCAGAGTCTCTGTTCCTCTACCTTCCACTTTTGGGAGAAGAATGCAAACATCTTCCCTCAGCAAATAGCCAGGGTTCTGCTGTGCCCCAGCTAGAAAATATACAGGGAGAGAGGAAGCATCTTCCTTAGTTTGTTCAGTAAGTATCTTGGGAAGCTGAGAAAAATAAATGTACAGTGTGGAAAAAGAGCTAGGGTAATGTGTCCATGAACTGCCTTGAAAGCATGTCTGCCTCTGTGGTTCTGTTGGGCCCTGAAAAAGAGGGCATAGGGCTCTTGCCAGGGGCTAGCTTCAAGGAGAATCTGAAGACAGCACCAGTCCAGTCTTCACTCAGGAACTATCCTTTTGTTGGTAGGAAAGATCCTGGAAATGTCTGTGGTATGGTGAGGAGAGTAGTGGAACTGTTACTTTTTGGTGATATATTATTTAAACTAAAGCTCGAGTTTTGTTTGAAATGATTCCTCTTTAAAATGTCAAGCAAAATAGGCACATTCTTCATTGTTTTGGCCCTTCATCACATAGATTTTCAATTGGGCATGTGACAAAAGACTGTAACAGGCTTGGGTTAGAAGGCAAGGGGAATGGTTGCTGCTGTGTCAAGTATGAACCCACTTTGGTGTAGAAGGGATTGTTGCCTGTTAACTGGAAACACGTGTTCTCTTGTGGTGCTCTGGGCCCAGGGTTACATGTTCTTGGACCGTACAGCAGTCGTTAGAATCTGAAACTTTGTGAGTCTTCAAAATTATTTTAAAACAGTACAGGGCAGGTAGTGGGATGTTATTTGTGGTTTGCTAATTTGAACACACTGATCTACATAATGCAGTAAGATTACCTACCTAAATGGGTGATATTTCCAATAATAAGCTGACAATGTAGATGTGCAGAAAAAAAATTCAGTCTCAATAATTATGGATATGTCTCTTTGAATCTTTGCTGCTTGTGCATTTTGTATACTTAAAGATTTATAATCATAGGTGCCTAAAGTTTTTCACTAGCTATTATAGGCAGTTTCCTTATAGAATTTATAATCACTAGAGGATATCCCATCTAAGGGATATATCCCAGTATACAAAATACTTTCCTTACTGCTGGACACTTAAGTTGCTTTTGATTTGACATTATTGTAAGTAATGTTACAATTACATGTTTGCTCGTACTGTACTTCTCATTTTGGATTAGTTCCTTAGAATCTGAAAGGATTACTAAGTCAAAAGGCATGAAAGCTTTATGGCTTTCAGCACATATTGCCAAATTACTTTCCAAAAGTAATTGTGTGTGTGTGTGTGTGTGTGTGTACCAATTTAAATTGTATTCAGCCAAGTACATGAATTTTCAGCATGTTCTTGCCAGTGTTATTGTATCTGAGAGGACCCCCTCCCCCCTTGATAGGTAAAAATTAGGTACATTTATGTTTGAAATTTTTTATGTTTTCCCATAAAATTCTTAACTAATTGTGTTTGTTCTTATAACATCTATGTTTTTCCAAGGCCAGATTTTGTAGAGGTTTTCTTAGCTGTGTGTGTGTGTGTGTGTGTGTATGTGTGTGTGGGCATGCGCGTGCACGCATGCACTTTTTAAGGTTCCCTCTGCTAATCATTGATAAATAATTTGGGAAGAGCCTTTTTGGCAAGACCTTCCTCTCAGGAGCCTCTAATAGCAGCATTACTGCAGCTGCTACTTTTAACTGTGCATTACCTTGGATCTGGGCCAGGGCCCAAGCATGATCTCCTTCTTGAAGAGGAGCTCTTGTGTTTCTGGTGAACCACAAGCTCAGAGCTGTATCTGCCAATATGTTTTTGGCAGAGCTATCTAATAAAATCCCGTCCACACTGTTCTATGAAATGCAGTCAAATTTGGATGATGATTGCCTGATGTCTTTTTTTTTTTTTTTTTTGTAACAGCTAATCTCCTTGTCTTAAATGGGTTTTGTCTTATTACCTCTGCCCTTCCTCCCTTCACCACTCTGCTTGGTGCATGTTCTAACTACAAACAATACATAATCTCAGTTCCTTGTAGCATGGTCTAATGAAAAGGCACTGAGCCAGTAATATGAAGATGGGATTCTATTATTGGCTCTATCCCTTGTTTAATTATAGCTTGACAACAGCAGCAGGTACTTAGGCAGTACTGAAATGCTTTGTAGCATTTTTCATATATTCTTTAGTCTTCATAACAATCCCATGAAGTAGCCGATATTATTATCCCCATTTAAGTGAGAAAACTAAGGCTCAGAGAAATGAAACACTTGTTAAATGTCAACTTTATCTTCGTGAACTAGAGTGAGTTTGTCATTTCTCTCACACTGTCTCCCCATCTGTAAAATGGAATCATTTCTCTTTAACTCATTGTGGTGGTGGCATGAGACTAAAATGATGTCATGTACATGTTAAATTACAGAGTTCTGAAACCAAGTACATGTAATAAATTGTAGTTATTAACTAGTTCACTCTCTGGCTCCCAGATTCTTCATTCATAGAAAATGGAGACTGAACCAGGTTCATTTGATTGGTTACTTTCACTGGAATATTTCCTCATTGGCTGCAGATTTAAAACCTGATGAGAAAAAAGCCTGTGGTTTCCAGAGGCTGTACAGACTGGCTACCAGCTCTACCTTTTAGGTACATCTGTTAACCCTCAGCCAGTTTTTATTGGGGGGTAGGGAAAGTTGAAAAGATTTTAGTCATTATCCTGTACATAGAGGGAAATTCTCATCATGGAGTAATTGAGATACCAGTGTCTGCTGACTACTTTAAAGCCATGTGAAACTGGTTACTGTGGCTTGAGATTCTGTGACCCTTTAAACATGAGAAAAGTATTTACCTTATTCCTGTTTTTCTTCATACGTTACCATCAGGTGGGAACTTAACCAAGATAATTAATGGAGAAAGTAAAGCACTGAATAAGTTCCTCATAGAAATGTTCAACTTCCTAGACTATAATTTTTTCAAAGTAGGGTGAGGGTGTTTAAAATCCCACATGGCACTTAGCCTCCTAAAAAAGGATCATCAGGCATAGACGAGAAGCAGGTGGCCTGGCACGGAGAGTAGAAGTTATTTTTGCTGCTGGGCTTCGGCCATTGCAGAGTTTAACAGTGGCAAGACTGCTCAGTGGGAGGCTGACCCCAGATGCTCTCCCTGTGGTGCTGGAGGAGTATTCCTACCTCCGCTGCTAGGAATGGACCTTATCAAATCTAGATCACAGTCACACTCCCAGAAAAGTCTCTGTCTCAACTTATTCCCATTTAGTACTTAATTGCTTCCAGATCTGATTATTTACAGGGAAATAGTAGACGTTATTGGTCACCCATCCTAGGTATCTATTTAAAGCCTACAATGATGGTATCTTGATGCTTTCTTTTGGGTCAACTCTAGGGCAACAGGTTGCTTGTTCATGTCCTCTTTCTTCAATGGTGCAGCATGGTATCTTACTTTTGAGGATGGCTGTATAGACTAGAAGTTTGGAAACCTGTATTCTACCTCTGGCTGTGGCTCTCCCAAGGATTCGCTTTTACTGTTTGTAAAATGAAAAGATTTAGACAAGGTTATGGATTTCGAGTTCAAATGTTGATGGACAAGTAATAAAAATGAGTGAAAAGAGAAAAGAAAGAAAAGTAATGGGAAAGGGACAAGAGGGAATTTTAGGGTTAAAGCATGAAAATGTATGTTGATTGGCTGATATTTGAAAGGTTTTTTTAAAACATTTTGAATTTGTTCTTAAGATACATCCATTTTAACATATATAAATTAAATTTAAAAATGAATGAAAAGGACTAGATAATAAATGGCAGGGTATTGTTAAACCTCACAGGGGCAACGATAACCTCTATCAAATGATTTCTCTATGAAATGTGGCCCTACTATTGCTGCATTTTCAAGACAAGCCATAAGTTCCTATAGTTTTATAAAATCTCAGTATTTATGGACTTATGGGTGCTCCATGTTTGGTCAAATAGGATATCACTTTGTTGCTTCTGAAGTAAGTCTTATTAGTATGACCCTAAGGATCATTTCCATTTCAAAATAGAATAATTCTTGCTAGCCTTAAGAGTTTAGACAAAAAAATATTAAACTTGCCTTCACCTCAGCTTTTCCCACTTGTAAAATATTGATAATGCATGACTAATCTTATAGGGGTCTAGAGAAAAGTATAGGCAAGCACCTTGTTCAAAAATCCACTTTGAAGTAAGTAACATAAATTCAAGGCACTATTATCTTACAATGATCATAAAAATTTGAATTTTTAGAATTACTATTATTCAGAATTAAAACACTAAGCTCTTTAAAATTGTTAATAAACATCAGGAATTCATCATGAGTAAATTACTTGCCTGAAGATATGCAGACTTTTCATTATCTTTGGTGGGAAATGTGTCTGTTGTGTGTGGGAAAGAGAAGGCATTTCTTCTGCATAGCTGCTCATATAGATTGCAAAAACCTTGGAAAAGTCTGAGCTGTGGCAATGTCATATAAGGAAATGAAGCTGACGCTATATTAAAGCTTCCTTGTTGTCTATGCTCATTGCCTAGGAATCAGAATATTCCAGCCTTGTCACTGACATTTTGAGAACAAGCAGCCTGTATTGGATGGTGATAAATGGATTATCTTAAATGTCATTCAACACTGTTTTAGAGTTGCAAGGAGAGTTTTGATATTGAATTGTTAGTTAGGATGTTCTATACCAATCCTTTATGATGAAATAATCTCCTCATGTTACATCCAGAAATGTCAAAGTTGCTTATTTCTTCAATCATCCATAGCAATATTTCCATTACAAGATATGCAGAGAAGATTGTGTAATAATATCAAACTATTTATAGAAATGTTTCCTATGAATCTCTGCTCTACTTCAGTTGTTTATGTATTTAATAGAGATTTGTTTTTATATCTGTGTGTGTTTTTCTGTTTCTAAGTTGACATCAGTTAAAGATGTTGCACTTTATGGAACAAATTTAAAGACTGATTAACACGAGCATTGAAAAACTAAAGGTAAGTAATTTTTGTAAATGTAACAGATGTGTTTAATCTAGTTTCAGGTGTCATGATTTTCTGGTGCTATTGCTATATCAGATGTTAAAAAGTATTATAACACATTTAAAACCTACTTACTTACTATGAAGTAGTATATAATATATGCCAAAATGTTTTATTCTTTATTTTATGTAATTTACGGATTATTTCTTCATTAATATTTCTTTGAAATTCCACATTTAATAAAATATTCCCTTTACATAAAATTTAGTCATCTGTATAAGGATTTGGTTATTGGATTTGTTTTGTTTTGGTTTTGTTTGATTTTTGGACACATGGCCTGACCCGGTCTTCTAAATATGGGGGGTATTTATTGTCATGTACCAACCAGCCTGTGGATTTGTATGGGAACTTATACAAGTAAATATTGAAACTTATTTTAAGATTTACTTTTAAAAATTATTCTAAATATTGACTTTCTTCTCCAAAGATAAAAATCTTTCTATACACAGATACTGAAAATGCTCAGTTTGTCTGTATGTAGTGACTCCCAACTCTACAGTTTTTATTTTCGTCCTCCCTGCTCTATAGTTCTTAAAAAAGTTTGTTATGTGTGCTTTAAAAAGGCAACCCTATCAATAATAACATGAAATCATATAAATTACTGTTTTTGTAGATCCAAACAGTCATAGTTCAGCCGATTTTATAGCTCATTTTAACAGCTAAACTTGTATGGCATTTACTATGTGCCAAACATGCACGTGTTATGTATGTTTATTTTTTTTCCCCAGTATGCCAACTCTATGAACCAATGCTATTATTAACACCTAGATAGGCTCATGACGGAACCAGTCTGCTTGCCTCTAGCTTCTTGGCCCTACTCTGAGCTGCCTCTGCAGGACGGCTAAGTCCCCTGCTCTGTCACCTATGTGTGCAGTGTTGCTCTCTATTGCAAAAAGTGCATAATGTAACCAGCTTGCTTTTTATTCTTTCAGGACTTCATCTTGTGCATTTGTACACATTCGTGTGTATACCAACAGAAAATGTATTTTGTCCTTTTTATTCTTTTTCCTGTGCAGTGTCTTACTTTCATTTCTTCATTTATTTTTTCATTTCTAGAATGGTCTGGTCTATACAGCTCTACACCTTTATTTATTTACTCTACTTAGAAAGCTGTTCATGTTAATACTTAGAAATTAATTAATTGATTTTGACTGTTGCATGATATTCCATAATATGGATGATAGACATACCCTACTTTACTTAACTACCTTATTATCAGTTTGAGTCCCACCCCATTTTTTGCTATTGTAATACATATTGCAATGAATGCCCTTTCTCCTGCTTCTATATTGTTTCTCTAAGATAGTTCCCAAGAAATGGGTAATAATAAGTTAAAGTCTGTGGACATTAAAATATTTGTCAAGTGTCCCAAGCTCTCTAGAAAAGATACTCATTCTCATCACTGTGTATGAAGAATTGATATAAATTTATAACCCTTAGTTTTGCTGCTTTGATAGGTTTTAAAAAAAAAACTATCAAATAGTTAAATTTGTATGTCCTTTATTAGTAGTGAGCCTCTTTTCACATTTTATCTTCCCAAATTGCCTATTTTAACAGCGCCGCTGGTGTAGTGGAATCATGCAAGATTCCCAAATTGCCTATTTGTGCATTTTTTCTATTAAAGTTGTTTATTTTTCTCTTACTGATTTGTAGGTCTTTGCATTCTCGATATTCTCTTCTAGTTGGTATATTACAGATATGTTCTCTTTGTCACTTAGTTAACTTATGTATTTTATTTCATATGTCTTAAATTTTTCAGATATTTTGTCAGATATTCTTGTATGTATTTCTTAACATTTCCCTTATATTTTTAAGACCTTTTTACTCCATGATTTTAAATATATGCACTTTTATTATACTCCAATGTTTTGCTAGTTTTGTTTTTTAAGTTTGCTGCTTTAACCTACCCAAATTTCACCTTTTTTGACTGGTTGTTAACTAGAGATTAACTTTATTATTTAAGTCAGTTGGCACAGAATCATTTCTTAAAAAACAAACTACTCTTGCCTCCTAATTTAAGAAGACACGTGTTACATACTTGATTCTCAGAAACTTATGAACTGAATTTTGCACTGTCAATTCTGAGATATATTTTTTTGCCTAAGCACCAGAATTTTAAACTTCAGGACATTATAAGCTCTGTTCCTCTCTGTTTTCTTTTTCTTTCTTCCTACTTTTTAATATAGAATATTGTTCAAGTTTTATTCCTCTTCTTTCAGATAAACTTTAGAGTCAGGTATTCAAATTTTATTAAAAACCTTGTGAGTGTTTTTATCATAAATCCATTCAATATATCAATTTATATATTGGAGAATTTTTTAAATTATCTCTATGCATTAATATATCTCTTCATGTATTTGTGTCACCTTCTTTGTCCTTTGTTTTAAAATTTTTTTCTTCACCTCCTCTTAAGTTTCTTCAAAATATTTAATAATATTTGTTTCTTTTGTGATGGAATTTTAAGGCTATTATGTAGTTTCTACATTCGTCTGTTATTATGGTTTGTGTCTAGATGTCCCCATAAGTCTCATGCTGTCTCAGGGTGGGCTTCTAGAGTTTGTGATTGATTCATGGTCCAAAGCTGGGATTATGGGTATGGGTGCTACACGCACCCTGGGTAAGGTGGCCTTCATACAGGATAAGGGAGGGAAAGAGGCTTGTTCTCTGCTGCTCCTCCCTTTCACTCTTATTGATTTCATTGCTTTCTGGTGCCATAAACTGGTGCCTTCTTCTATGTGTCACCGTGCCTTGCAGGCAGCCTAGTGTGTACTGAACCTCTGCGGACTGTGAGCTAAATTACCTTTCCTTCCTTGATTTTGAGTGTTCAGTATTTTGTCTGAACAATAAGGAAGAGTAACCAGGACATCTGTTTACCTTTCTTCTAGGAGTTTTTCTTTCAATTTTCTTGGGATTTTTGGAATACTGTTGAATAATGGTAGGGATGATAGGTGTCTTTTTTATTTTTTCAGTTGTTAAACAGAATAGTTCTGTTTTATGGTTAATTTTGAAACTTGGTAGGATTTTTGGTAAATGCTCTTTTTTAAAGTGAAGAAAGTCTCATTCTTTTTTGTATGTGTTGATAGACATTATTTAAAAGGAGGCAGGGATCTACTGAGATGATAAAATGGCTTTCTCTTTTGCTCTTCAAATATGAAATATTACATTATTAGATTCCCTATTTATGAACAAACCATCCTTGCACTCCTGACATAAAACACACTTGACTCTGATGTTACATAACAAGGTACTTTGCATTTTATTTATAATTTTCACAGCTGAGATTTCTCTTCAGAGATATTTTCTGGGATTCTCTGATTCTTGGCAGTTCTCCATAAATTCTTTTATTCCTAACTTTCCTGTGATACTGACCTTTTGAAGGCTGTGCAAGGCTTTGTTAACTTTTTGCCATTTAAGCATCAAGGTTCAAATGTAGTTTCCCTCAGATATTTAAGTGAATATGTGTCTTTGCACTCACAGCTTTGCAGAGGAAAGACACAAGTTTCCCACTGCAGTTTTGTTTTCCCTTCTGTCAGAATATAATGGGCAGACAGCATAAATTTTTTGTTGAAGCATCATGTTTCACCTTAATAAGTTATCCCCTTTCAATTAGGAAATGGAAACTTTTTTCTTTATTCTTTGTATATTGAAGCTGTAGTTTGTTAGTCCTAATTTATACCAAATGTTTTCCTAAAATATGTACTATTTTCTAGTGAGAAATACTGAGTTTTGTGATGGGAAGATTATGTAGTTTTTATGCAGGTGTATTGCTCATTGCAAATCAGAAATCTTCATGAATATTTTTTCTCCTGAGCTACTGTGTAACTTTCTCAACATAGCTCATCAAATAGCTACCATACAATATAAATGGAGCCTATTTACAGTCCATTATGTCTTGGAAGCAGCATAGATTGGGACCCAGGAGTCCTAGGATTTTTATCTCTCTCCTGCAGTGCCAAATCAAGCCATGTGATAGCTAATTCTTAGTTTCTACGATATCTGTGAAAGAGATTAAACTGGATGATCTCTAATGGAGATTCTATTTTAAATATTTTTTCATTCTGCTTGTGTGTTCCTTCACCATTATTTTTGGGCTCAGGAATTTTCAGGATTCTTAGATCTGCACAAAAATATGTACTTGTAATTGTTTACTGTCATAATTCTTTTTTCTTGTTTACTTACATGGTTGAGATTCTAAATAGGTCTGCCTTTTAACTAGTTTCTCTTTTGTTGCTTGCAAGTTTACTTCTACAATTAATGTTTATTATAGAAGATTTTAAAATTATAGAAAAGCACAAAAAGGAAGTAAAAACTATCCAAAATTCTATAACCAGACTATTAACATCGGTATTTGATTAGTAGTATTTCCACATTTAAAATTTTTATACTTTTTCATTTCTTCATTTATTACACATCATTTAAAGCTACTTTCTCACAAACTATATAATTTATTTTTACTTTTACTTTTATTTTTTACTTTTAAATGTAGCTGATATCTTTTAATAAGACATCTTTTTTTTTTTTTTTTTTTTTTTTTTTTTTTTTT
>PVKA01033092.1:0-24721 GCA_004027165.1 Ctenomys sociabilis | reverse complement strand
CATATGCTGCAGGATACTAATCAGTTTTTCTTCTGGATGGTTAACAACCTAAGATCACAAGTCAGAGTTGGAGAAATAGAAGAGCCACAAGGCCAGCCAACATTTTGGCCCTAGCCTTTCAAGGTCAGCGAAGACTCAGGACATAGGAGAACCTGTACTGCAACATCATGAAACTCAGGTGAGCTCCAAATTTTCTGAAAAAGGAGATTATGGAGCCACAGAGAAAAGAGATTGAAGTTCTAAAGTGTGCCTGGGGAGAGTCACATGAAGAGAAAACTTTCTCTCAAGCTCTCAAAGAGAGCATACTGGTCAAGCATTGGCTGTGACTCATCCACATGGATGACACAAAGGAACTACAGAATAATGTACAGGACTACAAGATAAACCCTGAGAGGACTTCACTGACCACATAGGAAATATAAAGTTCATGTGTTGGTATATAAGTCTTGATCTACCTAGGTCTTAATCATCCAGCAGAAAAGTATAAAAATGAAGTGTACATCGTGAGGCCATAATATTAAACTGAGTTGTAAATGGGTATGGTCGACAGTTTCTTTGAGTAACTCACTATGGTTGTAGAATGCTGGACGGTGTTGGATTGTGTTGTCGAGTTCAAGCACCTAAGTTAGTTGAATGTCCATCAAGTGCCCACTTTTGAGAGGTGTAGACAAAGGAAGGGTTGTAGAAAGAAAAAATCATGATGTGTGTATAGACAGTACAGTTGGGATAGATAATGCTGTGCTTCTACATAACGCTATGAGAGGCAAGATCTGCACTAATGGTGGTTGGACAGGATATTATATGAGCTTCTAGTATTACGGTCATCCACTAGGAAAATTATTGAATTTTTGATATAATTCAGTTATAAAAAATAAGTAGGCAGCTACACTCTTAATTCACTGATAAGAGATATCTGCTAAAATAATATCTATAAATATAATATCATGTATGCACCTTGTACAATACCAAAACGTTATGAAAACAGTTTGAAATGTATTAATTTATCGAATCTGTATTGTTAAGGTGTCTTGAAACTGTCTGAGTGACATTTGTACTTCAATAAAATGAAAGGAAAAAAAATAAGTTCTAGATGTGTGGATGCAGCTAGAAACTATAGTCCTTAGTGAAGTAAATGAGTAACACATCTGTAAGTAGTGTATTGTCTCACTAGTAGAATGCAAAAGAAGAAATAAATATTGAAAGATGTAACACAATTGTATACAAAGAAAGATCGTAAGGACTAAACAATGAAGAGAGAGACAGGAAAAACACGCACATATAAGTTCTTTTTTTTCTATCCTTATTTCTTTCCCTCATTTAATTGCTCTGTCCATTGCTTTCAGAAATGTATTAAACAGGGTGGTGACAGTGGGTATCTTTGTGTTCTTGATTTTAAAGGGAAATCTTTTATCTGTCTGTTTTTTATATTGTTGGCTATCAGTCTGTGATGTTTTTGTCAAATGAAGATGGAGATTATCTATTACAATTTTACCTAGGACCTTTTAACTCTGATTGGATATCATACTTTATCAAATAATTTTTCTGAACCTTTAGAGATGATTGTATGATTTTTGGCTGAGGTTAATCTTATGTGATGCATTACATTTATTGATTTGTGTTTTTGAACTATCCCTGAATCCCTAGAAAGAATCCTGCTTTGTCATTATGTACTATCTTCTTGGTGTTTTGTTGCTTTATATTTCTCAGTATGTTATTGAGAATTTTAAATCTATGTTCATTAAAGAATTTGGTCTATAACTCTTTTCTTTGATTGAATCTTTTTTTGGTTTTGGTATCAGGGTAATGCTTCCTTCCAGGAATGACTTAGGGAATATTGTTTCTCTTTTGATTTAATTAACAATGTCAAGGAATGATACTGTTAGATCTTGTTGAAGCTTCTTTATAGAATTCAGTAATGAATACTATACAAGTTAGTCTTTCATTTGTTGTTAGTTTTTAAAAATTATTTATTTCATTTTGGGCAGGCCAGACAGCTCAGTGGATTAAATCACCTGCTTGGGAAGACTCAGGAACTGGGTTTTGATCCTTGGCTATGCTGGCCCTGTTGCTGAGGTGCTCCAAGACATGACTGAGACTGCATGTGGTGTTCCATCACTGTAATCCCAGTCCCTGGGAGGCTGAAAGCAGGAGCATGACTATGGGTTCAATCTGTGTAGTGAGACCTCGAAGACCATGTACTAAATACATTAAAAATTATTCGTTCAATTTCCTCAATTAATTTGAATTATGTAGAACTTTTGTACCTTATTAATTCAGCTTTGGTAATCCACATGTATCTAGGAATCTATTTCTTCTAAATTTTCCATTTTTCAGAGCATGAGTTTTCAAATGAGGTACCAATGATCTTTGAGATTTACAGAATGCATTGAGATTTTTGTTCTTTCATTTCTGATTGTATGGATTTGGGTCTTTTCTTTTCATGTCTTGATTAGGCTGTCCAAATGTTTGTATATCTTACTAATCTTTCAAAGAACCGAAGAAAGATTTATTAACCTGTATGTCATTGTTTTAGTTTTGATTGCATTGATTTCTACTTTGATCTTTATAAGTTCATTTTTTCTCTGTCTCTTTGAGGTTGAATAGATTATACTGTCTTATCCTCAAGTTCACTGGTTATAACTTCCGTAACTTCCATTCTGCTACTGAGCCCACTTACCAAGTTTTTGCTTTGGTTATTTATTTTTCAGTTCTATTATATGCTTGGATCTTTTTAATAACTTCTATTTCTTTGCTGAGATATCTGGTTCTTTTATTTTTCTGAAAAGAATTTGTAATTACACATTGAAGCATATTTGGCAGGTCCTTTAAAAGTTCTTGTCAGATCATTTCAACATTTGAGTCATCTGAGAGTTAGAATTAGGTGTTGGTCTCTTCCTGTTTGAGTTGTGATTTCCTTTGTCCTGATTCTGATGGGTGCTTTCTCAGTTGCCTTCAGGCTCTTTATTATGCTGGAGACTCTTGGTCCTATTTGTCTTTTACTTTAGCAATCACAGCTTAGGTTTTGCACTGAGGTGCTGAACTATTTTTGTGTCCTGTGGTTCCAATGGCAGGTTTATTTTCATAGCCATTCATTGTTACACTTTATTTTGTGCTGCTGTGGCTTCTACCTGTCTTTGTTTCTTTTATTTTGTTGAGAAACAAATAGCAATGAGACAGTTTCCAAAGTGATTAATAGGATAGTTTCAATAATTAATACTTTGCACATTGTGATCTTCCTAGTGGTTATCCATAGTACAAGATGCAGACAGGACATCCTGTCCAAACACTATTACTACAAATCTTT
This sequence comes from Ctenomys sociabilis, assembly GCA_004027165.1. Classification (NCBI taxonomy): domain Eukaryota; kingdom Metazoa; phylum Chordata; class Mammalia; order Rodentia; family Ctenomyidae; genus Ctenomys; species Ctenomys sociabilis. The sequence goes on along the minus strand of PVKA01033092.1, from coordinate 21,417 downwards.
CTTCTCATTGAATTAAGTGAAAGTAGTTGTATATCTATCCTAACTATTCTGCATATACAGATACAAAATGGTTCTTCCTTTGTATTCCCTTTTTTTGTTTAGTCCTGTCAGAAATGGGTATTTCATTGGCATCTAAATATTATAGGTCCATGAATTCAGCAAAACAATCCAACACAGTCCAGCAGTTCACAATTCACAATAATAGCGAGCTATCTGTAGGGCTGGCAATGTGAGAAGTTGTTGGCTTGAGCCTTTCACAGCTCAGCATATTAATATGGCTTTACTTTATATACAACTTTTTAATATTTTTCTGCTGGACAGTTAAGACCAAGATAAAGCAAGACCTACATAACAAGAAATGCAACTTTTGTATCTGATAATGTCAGGCAAGTACCCTCAGGATTTATCCTGTAACCCTGTACCAGTTTGCAGATCCTTTGTCAGTGTTAGCCATGTGGATGAGTCACGACCATTGCTTGACTAGTTTGCTCTCTGTGAAAGCCTGAGAGAATGTTTTTTCTCCATGTGACTCTCCTTAGGCACACTGTATACCATTGATTACTTTCTTCTGTGGCCCTATAATCTCCTTGATCAGAAAATTTGGGACACAACTGAGTTACATGATGTTACAGTATAGGTTGTCCTACGTCCTGAGTTTTCACTGATCTTGAAAGGCTAGGGCCAAAATGTTGGCTGTCTTGGCAGCCCTCCTATTTCTCTAATTTTTTGGTCTTCAAACTTCGGTTGCTAACCCTCCAGAAAAGAAACTTATTATTACCCTACAACATACGCAGTTGGGTTTAACCTCACTATCTGTCTGAATATCAAACATCTTAGGCATAAGATGGAACATGTATTTTCCATGAAATATTGATATGTTAAATTTTAAGTCCCAAAGAATATTGAGAATAAAAAAAATTTAAAAAAACATGAATAAACAGTTGCAAATTTTTATACAGAAATTTAGAAATCTAACTGTATACGGCATTATAGCAGTACAATCCTGTAACATTTTTTCCCCATTTGTTACTTTTTTTTTAAACAAACATTTACTTGAGAGACAGTTTCGCAATAATTGGTATGTCATGACAAACAGTACATATATAGAAGACCAGAATGACAGGAATTCAAAGCGTGACCCTTCTATTACATATTGGTATCTTCAGTGCAGTTGCTTGGTTCACAGGTATCAGCAACTATTATTAGTTAGGATGAGAATCCTACCAATTAACTGCTAGTTTCAAAAACCAGCTGATTTTTCTCAGGATCACTGTCTTACCCATCATGCACATATAACTGCATGGCTTTGCCCTGTCATGTTTCTCAGCTTTTCTCTTTGCCCTCTCCTCATTGTCCAATCCTGAAGTTCTCATTTTCCTTTTAATTGTGTTATATATTTCTATTTGTATTTCTTCTTTTGAGTTCTTATACTAGGGAGATCATATGATATTTACACCTGTGTGTCTGGTTTATTTCACTTAAATATGAAGGCTTCAAGTTTATCATTCTTTATATCTGAGTAATATTCCATTGTATAAACATATTATATCTTTTTTAACCATTCCTCAGGTGTTGGGCATCTTGGTTGTTTCCACGTATTGTGCTGCTCCAAATATATGTACACATATATCCCTACAATATGACACTTTCAGTTCCTCCAGAAAAGTTCCCAGTGGAGGGATAGCTGATTTGAATGGGATTTCCAGTTTTTTTGTTTTTTAAGTTTGTACTTATCATTATTATTATTTTTAAAGAATATAAAATAGTGATAGAAGATACATGATAAAAGATTTCACCAAACAGAGTAATAGGAATCCAACAATGGTTGCTGTATTGTATGATGTGTGCAAATTAGTTTTTCAGATTGCCAGATATAAATGTATATGTTTTGTTTGAAGAAAACAATAACTAAGAAAGTATAAGAAATTCAAGAGAGGAAAAAAGTCAGAGTAAAAACAAAAACTGTAAGCAGTAACTGTTCCTTTCATTTTTATATTCATATAATTAGCATTCTCAAAGTAGAAAGGAGTAGGCAATAAATGTTTAAAGATTTAAAATTTCTGAATTTAGTTCAACTTATAATACCACATTTCCATGAAAAATGAACCTTTTGCAGAAGGAATTTAAATAAAATCATACCGAGATACACAAAAATGAAATTGTCTAAAACTTTTTGCAAAGAAAAAGATGATTAAAACATATACATAAAAAATATTAGCTATGGAAGAACAATATTAAACAGCATCTTATTTCACATTAGAAAGAAAAAAGGACCAAGTGTGTAAGAAACTAGAGTAATTAAAGGACTTAAAGAAAATAAGATTTATCCTCTTTGAATTTTATACTTAGCAAACATACCTTTGAAAACTAAAAGTAAAATATTTTCTAGTTATACAAACTTGAAATATTTTAATACCTCCAGATGTAGCATAACAAAGACCATAATTCAAAAGGCAAGAAAAAATGCAGTATGCTTCTGGATGAACAATAGAGAGCTCTCAAAGTGATAATTATGCAGGACTATTTAAAATATATTAGATGAGCCCTTATTTAAAAGGTCATTGAAGATTTCTATGAAACAGTACCAATCTTATGTTGGGTTTTACACGTATTTTATATATATATATGTGTGTGTGTGTGTGTGTGTGTGTGTGTATGTGTGTATAAATACAGGGAAGAAGTAATATAAAGTCAACAAAAAACAGAAACATACTTTTTAATGTTTCTCATGCTAGAAGAACATATCATATATCTTTTAGAAAAATTGTACTTCAAAGATATAGTATAAATCTTAAAACAAAAATTAAGATTAAGCAACATGCAGAAAATTAAATACTAATTAATTAAAAATTAAATGTCTCAAAACATTTGAACTAAGAAAAAGTTTTCATGATAGTAAAGAAATACTAAGAATAAAACATAAGATACATGCTGGAATGACAAACAAATGACCATCACTTCTGACAGTTTGGGGATAGGATATCGCATAAAGTTCCAGTGTGTTGTGGACATTAATAATGACCAAGACACTTACTGGTGGCCAGGTGTTACTTGTGGGACTGAGCTACTGCTATTTCCTTGAAATCCACCCGGTAGTCCCATATGGAATCTTGATCCATAGAGTGCAAGAGAAGTCCATTTGTAGAGTGTGCTGATGGAAATATTTTTCTGCTGTAGACAAAAGAATAACTGAAAGACTACTACAGTATACCTCTTATTCTGTGTTTAATTGTTCACCCTATTTGGTGGGTTCTTTCCATTCTTGTTCATGGGGTTGTGATCATTTTGCTCCCTCTCTAGAACATCATTTAGTAGTCTGTGTAGGCTTGGTTATCATGAAATTCTTTAGTTCTTTGTTATGGAAATATTTTACTTCTCCATTATACTTGAAAGAGAGTTTTGCAGGGTATATCAGTCTCGGCTGGAATTTGTTTTCTTGCAAGAGTTGAAGTACTTTGCTCCGTGCTCTTCTTGCCTTGATGGTTTGTGAAGAGAAATCTGCCATTATTCTGATGGGTTTTTCCTTTAAATGTGATGTTTCTTTTCTTTTGCGGCTTTTAGTATGCTGTTCCTGTGCTGAATTTCTGGGATCTTGATTATTATATGTCTGGGAGTGGTTTTATTTGAGTTGATGTTATTTGTAGTTCTATATGCTTTGGTTAGCTGAATGTCAGATTGTTGCCCCATATTTGGTAAGATTTCTGCTATTACTCCTTCCCATATTCTTTTTATATTATTTGTATTGACTCCTTCCTTCTCATTGATGCCTGTTAGTCACACATTGCTCATCTTTGCATCGTCTTGCAGGTGTTGAATTATTTTTTTTCCTGCATCCTAGTTGTTTTTAAGAGATCTTTGCTTACTTTTTCACTAGCTGCAATGGTGTCTTTAAGGTCAGAGAGTCTATTTTCACTGTCACTCAAATAGATTTACCAGGTTGTTATTGAGGTTTTAATTTTCTATATATCACTTTGGATCTGTTTCATACATTCTATATCTTTGCTATATTGCTTATACAGGGGTTCCATCATTTTTATATTCTGCTCTATTTTTTAACAGTGTATACTTTAGAAGCATTTAGTACTTCTCTGATTATAGTTATCACTACTTTTTTAAATTCCGAAATTATTTTTGATCTGATCTCTTCTATACCTTTCTGCAGTTTTTTTTTTTTTTTTTTTTTTTTTTTTTTTTTTTTTTTTTTTTTTTTTTTTTTTTTTTTTTTTTTTTTTTTTACTTCCAATGCTATTATTTCAGAGATTTCATGTATGTGATTTCCAATTTCCTCTGTGCCAGTGTCTTCTGCATTTGTACTGGGTGGACTCGGGGCCTGAGCTTGTTTTTTGTTCCTTCTCTTTGTCATTTTATATACCACTGACTTTGACCTTTGGTGTAGAGCTTAGACAGAGTTATTACTTTAGTATCAGGTCCGGATCTAGGAAGTTCAGACTCCTCCAAGTGGGGTAGCTTGGATCTGGGTGCTGTGCTCCCCTTCTTCCTGCTGCAGCTTTGCAGGTGAACCCTTTGGGTCACCGTGGCAAGATGTTCTCTTCTTGAATCTTCTGGGTTGGTCTTGCCTCTAGCGTCTTTGTAGGGTGTTTTGCTGAAGGGTTCTATGCTGGGCCTGCTCTCTAGGTTGCTTCAGGATCTGTCAGCCTGGGGTGGTCTCACTCACATTCTAGGCCTGAGCTCTGTGTCTACTCAGAATCTGGCTGCCCAAGCGTAGTTCCAGTTTTTTAAAACGAGTTTCTACACTGATTTCCATAATAGTTGCATCAGTCTACATTCCCACCAGCAGTGGAGAAGGGTTCCTTTTTCCCCACAGTCTCTGCAATATTTGTTGTTGGTTGATTTCTTTATGATAGCCATTCTTTCTGGGGTGAGATGGTATCTCAGTGTTGTTTTTATTTGCATTTCATGGATGGCTAGTGATGTAGAGAATTTTGTAGTATATTTATTTGCTTCTTTAATTTTGTCCTCTGAGAAGTGTGTGTTCATCTGGGATGCCCATTTCTGGATGCTGTCTGTCTTTGATGTCTAAAGATTTGGCAGGAGATGCTGTGGACTAGGTTTACGGTATATTTTGGTGAAGAAAAGAGATTCCAGGGTCAAATCCTTTAGTCTTGTGCCCTGTTCTTGTGCAATTGCCTTGTTTGTTTTTGGTCATTTTAATTTACTGTTGTTTTTTGGTTGAATTGTTTTTTAGGGGAGATTTATGTATTTATTTATTTGTGGGTTTGTTTTTGGTGCCAAGGACAAAACCCAGGGCTTCCAGGTTGTATTCTACCCCTGAACCAAATCCCCAGCCGCTATTCTTATGATATTCTTATCATTGTTGCTCATTTTGGGTGATTTCTTTAAGTGAGGAAAGCACTTATAGCACCCATTATTCTCAGAAATCCTCAATTAAATTTGCTACTTCCCTGAAATTTAATTGTCTTTTGAAAATTTTAAAGAATATGGTATAGTATTAAAAAAACATGAGAAACGCTACAAAATTTCACTAAGCAGTAACAGGAATTCAACAATGGTTGCTGTATTGCATGGTGTTATCTTTAAAGTAATTGTTTAGGTTATCAGATATAAACGTTGAAAACTGCTTTAAAAAAGAAAACAACGAAAAGGTTATAAGAAATTAAAAAGAAAAAAAATACGAATAAAAAGGAAAAAACTTAAGTATTAACTCGTCCTTTCAAAAGACCAGCAAAAATTGGTCGTAGAGCTATGCAAATTATCCTGCATATATACATAAATATCTTTTTCCTTTCTTTTGTTCTTTTCTTCACCCCAGTTTTTCCTTTCCATTGAACAATTTTTTTCTTTTTAATAGCATCTATTGTGTCTTTCTAATTTTCTTTACTGTTTCAGACTCTCACAGTAGTGAGACAATACAATGTTTGCACAGGTGAGTTTGATTTATTTCACTTATCAGTATAGTCTCAAGTTGCAACCATGTATTTACAAAAGCCTCAAATTTTTTTTTCATACCTGAGTAATAATTCATTGTGTAAAAGTGCCACATTTTTTATCCATTCCTCAATTCATGGACATTTGTGATGCTTCCAGGATTTAGCTATGACAGATTGAGCTGCTACAAACATGGGTGCTCATATATCACTGTGGTATGATGATTTCAGTTCTTTTGCAAAAATACCTCAGAGGGGAATAATTTGCTTGAATGGGACTTTAAATTCTAGCTAACATTTAGTTTTCTATTTATGCAGGTTATTTGGAATGGCAGTGGAAAGAGATATATTTAATATGTTATGCATAGGTGGATCTAGATCTTTTTCTTGTGAAGAATATGTGGGTAAGTGTTGGCTATTGTTATGAAGTTTGGGGCTTCAATAAAAACCTGAGAAATTAAGGAGAGTTCTGTTCAATCCTGTAAAATGTACTGTATAAGTACTAAATTATATGAGCAGTGAAAATAGTGATATTCCATTTTGGAGAATATTCTTGATACTAGATCTACAAAATTCAAATTCAAAATGGTGCAAAATGGACAACACATGTCCAGAGATTGCTTGTTCTATGTATCTATCTATATATCTATCTATGTATTTATGTATGTATGTATGTATGTATGTATGTATGTATCTATCTATCTATCTATCTATCTATCTATCTATCTATCTATCTATCTATCTATCTATCTATCTATCTATATTCCACTACGATATATACACACTTAAAGAAAGGAAATACACTGGTACAGATATTTTAATACTAAGTTTACTGAGACCTTATGAGACTAACCCACGTTAGCTTAGGCCTCTACATTTACAAAGGGTGCTCAGAGGGGTGGCTGTGAGCTCCCAGACATTTATTAGTACAGTGAACTTCTGCTTGGGTAAACTCGGTTAGTGAGATTGCTGGTAATGCATTTTCAATTTCTTCTCTAGTGACTGGCTTTGCAGTGGGTTTGTTGTTGATATATGACAACTTCTAGAGTCCCACATATGAGGGAAACATCATCTATTGAAAAAACATCATCATCTTTTTCTATTCACCCCTCCCCCATGTTAATTGCAATATATTCATTTGGTTGGATACAAAAGATGCTTTTTAGGTTACCAGTAATATTGTAAAAGATTTTTGTAAATGTAAGAGTTCTTTGAAAAAAGTACATAATGTTAGTTTTTGTCTTACAGCCAAAAATAATATTTTCACAAGACTCCAAAAATAAGGTTACAGAAATTGCCTTCCAGCACTTGAAGCAGTGAAATGCTCTTTGTATGAGTGTCTAACATTTTGGTCTCTAGGCAAATGGCCAGACAGGATATGGGGGCAAAACCAACAGGATATAAGGCAACGACCCATTTTTCCATTAATATAATCACCAGCTGCAATGGTTGGATTAATTTTAGGGAGTCTTGGTGGGTTCCAAATGAAAGAGGTTTCTATACTTAGATATTCATTACAATGGCTTTTTAAAAATTAATCTTATTGCTAACAGTTTATATATAACGGTTATGTTCATCATAGATGATTTGTATGCATATGTAATACATTTTTTTGTACCAAGAATTGAACTCACGACCTTGTGCTTGCCAGGCAGGCCCTGTGCCACTGAACTATATGCTTGGTCACTACATAATACATCTTGATTCTTCTATTTTATCCAATCCTCACCCCTTCTTTCAACACTTTCCCTCTTTATTTGCAAAGCACTTGTTTCTATCTTCTCTTCTATTCTTTTTACCCTTTCCTTTCTTTTCCTCTCCTCTCGCTTGTTTACTTTCCCATTTGAACATTTTCCCTTTCTTTCTTTCTTTCTTTCTTTCTTTCTTTCTTTCTTTCTTTCTTTCTTTCTTTCTTTCTTTCTTTCTTTCTTTCTTTCTTGTTCTTTCTTTCATTCTTTCTCTTTCTCTCTTTCTATTTGATACAGGGTCTTACTTTGAAGTTCGGAATCATACTGATCTTTCTGTCTCAGCTCCTAGCCCTGGGATTATAGGTGTGAACCAAATTTCTGGGCCATCTTGTTGTGCCCAAGGTTCTGGAGCCAGCAAAGCATGTAGTACTGGGGATTGAACTCAGGTCCTTTACCCAATTTACCTCACTTAAAGAATATGATCTCAGATAAAGGACTTCTACCTACAGCATATAAAGAATAAAAAATGTCAGACCCCTAAAAGTCAAAGACCCAATCCAAAATGGACATCTAAGATGAATATATACACTTCTCAGGTGAAGGTATGTAAATGAAAAATAAATATATAAAAAAGTTCAACATCATTAATCATTCAAGAGGTGAAAATTAAAACAATGTTGAGAAATCATCTTATGCCAAAAAGAATGGCTATCATCAAGAAGTCAGTCAATAACAAACAAATGCTGGAGAAGTGGTGGGGAAACAAGGGACCCTTTTCCAGTGTTTGTGAGAGTGCAGACTGGTACAACTACTTTGGAAATCAGTGTGGAGATTCCTCAAAAAGTTAGGATTAAAGGTATCTTTCAAGACACATGTTCCCTTGGTAGGTGCTTTTCCAAAAGAACTGAAAGCATCATACCACAGGGATATATGTGTATCCATATTTATAGCAGTGCAATGTATCATAACTAAATCTTGAAAACAATATAAATGCCTATAAACTGAGAAATGGATAAAAGAGATGCATTTTTGCACTAAGGAGTACTACTCAGCTATAAAAAGATACTCGAGGCTTTTATAGTTAAATGGATGCAACTATAGACCATGCTCATAAGTGAACTAAGTCAGACCTTCATGTGTAAGCATCGTATTGTCTCACTAGTGTAATAATCTGAAAGAGCCAAAAAAAATCTGAGGTGTGAAAGGGAAAGAATATGTTCAAAGGGAAGGAAGAACTGGGATGATGAAAAGAACAAAAGATAGAAAGAAGCAAGGGAAAAATATGCATTTATGAATACATACAAGATAGCTTAGATAATAGTACTGCAGATTTCTGCTGGTCTATTGAAAGGAATAGTCAATGTTTTTTTTCTGCTTCTTTTTAATTTCATATAACTTTTAATTCCAAAATTTTCATACTTATATCTGATAATCTAAACAACTAATTTGAAGACACTATGCAAAGTATCAATCATTGTTGAATTTCTATTATGAAATTCTGCGTCATTTCTAATTGTTTTACTATTTTTATTCTCTTTAAAAATAAAAAGCATATAAAATATGGTCTCAGTGTAATATATTTACCCAAAAATGTCTCAAGTTTGTCTTCTTTATAGCAGAGCAGTACTCCACTCTAGAAAACCCTGTATCTTTATCACTTATTCATTGATGGAATTTGGGCTGCTTCCAATATGAATTTTAGAATTGTTTTCTTTATTTCTGTAAGGTAAGATGTTGATATTCCAATTGGGGTTGCATTAAATCTTTGTAACAGTTTTGGAATTGTGGCCATTTTCACAATATTATTCTTTCCTACCCAAGGAAATGGGTGATCTTTCCATTTTTTGATATCTTCTTGGGTCTCCTCTTTTTTCAGAGAACTGTAGTCTTCAATATAGAAGTCTTTTACTTCCTTCATTATATTGATTCCTAGGTATTTCATTTTTCTTGATGCTATAATTAAATATTTGGCTTTTTTAATTTCTCTATCAGTGAATTTGTATTTGTGTATAGAAATGCTATTGATTTTTTAATGTAAAAACAGGTATAAGACAAGATTGCCGACTGTTGGTTCTGTTAAATATGGTTCTGGTGTAGCAGAAAATGCTACTCCCATAGCCAATATACTTTGGTTTGTTAGTTGCCCAGGTAATAGTTTCTATTCCAGTTCTGGTTCCTCTTGTCTCTTAGAAATGACTGGCTACTAGCCTTTCACAGTCAGTGAGGACTCAGGACATAGGAGAACCTGTACCATAATATCCTGTAACTCAGTTGTGTCCCAAATTTTCTTTTTTTGGGGGCAACCAGGGATTGAATTCAGGCCTTTGCACTTGCTAGGGAAGTGCTTATTCCACTGAGCTATCTCCCTGGCCTGATCTCAAATTTTCTGATCAAGGAGATTATGGGGCCAGAGAATTAAATGATCGATGATGTATAGTGGGCCTAAGAAGAGTCACGTGGAGAGAAAACATTCAGGCTTTCACAGAGAGCGGACTGGTCAAGCAATGGCTGTGACTCATCCACGTGGCTGACACTGACAAAGGATCTACAAACTGTGGTACAGGGTTCCAGAGTGAATCCTGAGGTGATTTGACTGACCTGTCACTTATAAAAGTTAAATTTCTTGTTATATAAATCTTGCTATATCTTGGTCTTAACCATCCAGCAGAAAAGTATAAAAAAGTAAAGTCATATTAATATGTAGACCTGTAAAAGGCTCAAGTCAACGACTTCTGACAATGCCAGTCCTATGGACAACCCACTGCTATTATGGATTAGTGGACTATATTGGATTATTTTGCTGAATTCATGCATTTACAATATTTAAATGGCAATGGAATACCCATCTCTGACAAAACTAAACAAAAAAAGGGGATACAAATGGAGGACCATTTTTTTATTGGAAGTACAGAATTTTATTTTTTTAAAGTGTTACTAAAGTTATGTTTCACTCTAGCAAAATATTAATGACAACTCAGTTATTTCAGTGGAATTAAAATAGCTGGCATTTGGGAAGTTGGAGTACATAAAACTCAACAATATTTTTGTTTTACTTGCAAACACCATTTACAAATTACAGATGCCAGGAAATAGTTTTAAAATAGTACATAAATAGTGCAGAATTTTGGCAATTAATTTGAGAACTTATTGTTTTTAATGATTTTATTGAGAAAGAAATAGCAATGAGAGTTTCAAAACAGATTAGTAGGATAGTTTCAATAATTAATACATTGCATATTGTTGTCTTCTTAGTGGTTATTCTTAATACAAGATACAGACATGATATCCTGTCCACAAACACTATTAGAACAAATTTTTCTATTTTTTGAATTAAGAGAAAGTAGCTGTATATCTATTCTAACTATTTTGAGCATACAGATACAAAATAGTCCTTCATTTGTATCCCCTTTTTTGTTTAGTTTGTCACAGAAGGGCTTTCCATTGTAATTTAAACATTGTAGGTGCATGAATTCAGCAAAATATCCCAATATAGTCCAGTAGTCCATAATAGTAGTGGGTTTTCTGTAGGACTGGTAATGTCAGAAGTTGTTGACTTGAGCCTTTTATAGCTCAGCATATTAATATGGCTTTACTGTTTATACTTCATTTTTATCCTTTTCTGCTGGTTGGTTAAGACCAAGATAAAGCAAGACCTGTGCTGGGATGCACGTTGGCCAGCCCTGTGGAGCCAGGCAGCTGGTCTGGGTATTTTGCTCATGACTGCAGTTTGCATGCATTGTTTCCCTCCCTTGTGTTTCTAAACCTACACTAAAACGATTCATCAAATCTTGTCCGGATGGCTCAGGATTGTATTTCTTTTGCTTACCCTGTGCTCTTAGGTCTGTAGTATTTCTATAATTATGTAAAAAGAATAGTGTTGCACTGTAATCTATCATATAGAGCTACATGAAAGGAAGCTTTGATGAGTTTTTAATAGATGTATCCTGTTTACAAAGTCACAATAAAGTTGCATCTTAGAAGCTATAGGCAATAAAACTAACAATAAACCTTATTTAACAACAACAACAAAAAAGAAATGTAACTTTTATATCTGAGAAGTGAAGGACCATTTTCTATGTGTATATACAAAACAGTTAGGATAAATACAAAGCTACTTTCTCTTAGTTCAATAAGAAGAAAGATTTGTACTAACAGTGTTTAGACAAGATATCATGTCTGCCTCTCATACTATGAATAACCACTATGAAGACAACAATATGCAATGTATTAATTATTGAAATTGTCCTATTAATTGGTTTTGACATTATCTCATTGCTTTTTGTTTCTCAATAAAATTATTTAAAAAAGAGAAAGAAATGACAGGCCACTGTGGTCACTATGATGCACATTATATAAATCAATCCCTATTGACTAGGTATTCTACTTCTATATTTTCTGCTTTCTTATCTTCCTAGACTGCCAGAGATTAGGACCCAATATTCTTGGAATGATCCAGATCAAGGTCTGTCAATATAAATAAATTTGCCTCCAAATTCTGCATGTCATTTTAGTGTTTTTGCTTGATACTGCACTGGATACATTAGCCAAGATAATCATATGAGAGAGAGAGAGAAGTGAGAAAAATAAGGATAGGGGAGGAAGAAGTTAAATTATCACTATTTTCAGATGACCTGACACTCTACATATAAGATTCCCGGCACTCCACCAAAATACTCTAGATTTAATAATCAAATTTAGTAGCCAGATGGACAAAATAACTTTTAAGTGTATCTTGTTGCAATGTACTGAAAAAATTACCATCTGATCTAACAACTTTGCTGGGTGTGTGCCTATCCCATGCAGAGCTTACTGCCTGTTTCTACTGGGAAGCCCGCCCATGTGTTCACCTTATTTCCCAATTCAAGTTCTTGGCTGAACTAGTTCTCCTTGCATTACTTTACCACCCAAATAGCAAGCTCTTGCTTGAAAGATTTGGATGGAACACTTTCTGTCTCCATACTGTGAAGAAAAGTGTGCCTTACACAGCAGGTGGAGAATTACTGCTAGAATATTTAATAAACTAATATTCTATACATAGAACAGAAGGGGGAAGACAGAGGTTTTCAGTACAGGATCAGACTTTGGTATGTTGGTATGTATGGAAAATGGAATGTGATTTCCATGATATAACATAATGATCTGAAGCATCAGGATCTACCCATTTCAGAAATCACAGAAATTTTAGTATCTTATGGAGTAGAATATGCAAATTTAGTAAATTAAATCAAGCAATAAAGCTTTTAGGTGCTATGGCTTATATTTTGATGTCCCACCACAAAACCTCATATGCTTAGAAGAGAGCATTTGGGAGTGACTAGAACATGGGTGTGTGAGCCTGGACCATTCCACTGGTTGGTTGAGCATAATTCTGGGTGTGGGTGGTGTTCCCTGAAGATGGAAGACTTGCCATCTTGCTTGGAGTGGGTGGCCCCAAGTAATAGACTTGTAGCTTGGATGGAGCACAGAGAGAAAGATAAAGGAAGCTTCACTGCTTCCACCATGCCACCATGACCTCTGTCGCCTCTGCCCTGCCCCTCTGCTGTGCTACCCTGCCTTGGAGTCAGACGACTGTTGACTGAGTCCTCTACAAATCATGAGCCAAAATAAATATTTCTTCCTGTAATTTGTGGCTGTCAGGCATTTTGTCTCAGCAGTGAGAAAAGAACTAAAACACTAGGTGTAGGTACAATATAGTGCAATAAAGAACATTTTGTATTAAAACAGTTTAAAGAAGCCAAGATGACCTCACTTCCATCCTGATTATATTTTTTTCTTCCTTCTGGTAGATACATGTGCTATGAAAAGCAAAGGAGCAGAGTGGAAAAGTTAAGCAGCGAAAAATAAAATGAATGCAGAAATACTTTTGGACAAGACTTATTGCAGAATTGATCCCCTGCCCATATGCGTTACCCTTCAATTAAGAATTCTTTGTGATGTTTAACTGAAAGACATAGGTCAAGACTTTTTGGTTCTTATACAACAGAAACCTGAAATGGCAGAATAGACAGCATTTTATGCCAGAGATATAATGCATTCTAAATTATTTGAAAGCATATGATAAATTATGATGAAAATGCAACTTATCCCAGAGTAATGTAATTTGTTCACTTGTAATACTTGAGAACATAGTGCATCTGAAGTTCAAATCAGAAATTTTAAAATAAAAGCAAAGAACATCTGGAATTGCATTACTAGTTCCATATAGTTGAAAGCAGGGAGGTGCCTAGGTTTGACTCTTGTTCCTGCTCTGCTTTCTCGTGACTTAGGACTGGCATGTGGCAAGAGGCTAGGGTCTCTTGAGTTCTCCTTTGTGCTCATGCACTGTCTTCAACCAATCAGCATGACTGCTCACGCAGCATCTCTCAAAGCTCCGGATTCTCCTCCATCCCATTGTCCTTATTTTGGCCCTTTCCATCTAATCACACAGGAATGTTTTGCCTAGATCATGTCTTTTTGAATTGCTTAAAACGTTTTAGTGAATCCTCCTCCTCCTCTTCCTTTTCCTTGTATTTGGCACAGAGCTCACTGCACAGCTTTAATTCCTAGCAATCCTCTTGTTTTCAGCCTCCCCAGTGCTACTACACCTGGTCTTGGTGGTTGGTTCAGCATGCCTGGAGTGGGGCCAGTGTGACATGTGGTGCCAGGGATTGAACTGTGGTCCTTGCACTTTCCAGGCAGGTGCTTAGACCACTGAGCTATCTTGCCAGTCCTCTTATTATTTGAATAAAATTTAGATGCCTTAGTCCTAGTCTATCCACCGAGGACTTGTTAGTTTTCAATCCTGTGTTTAGCCATTCCTCACATTCTGGCAGTCAGTTTTACCTACTTTTGCACAGACAAAAGCATTCTTGTCTTCTCCTTCACTTCCCCTATTTTCTCTGTCATCTGAGATGAATCCTTGCACAGGCGGCATGAATAGCATCATCTCTGAAGATGTCTCTGCACTCCTACTCCACCCAGCCCCGGGGGGTCCTCTTCCTTTGCACTCCATGAAGACCTGTGGTGGTTTCCTCCTAGACAACTGAGCTTTTTGTTCTAGAGGAAGTTTCGTATGGGAAGTGACTGTGGTGACCGGTCCATAGCTGCGCTGTCCTGCACAGCCTGTGTCACAAATCAGCCTACCATAAATATTTCCTGAATGAGTAGATTTATAATTGGCATCTTAGTGGCATGAGGCCTGGATATAGCCAAAGGAATTTTCAGAAGCTCTAACAATGATTCAATAAACCATTTCTTTACCTGAAATTTCTTTCTTTTAAAGAAACTAGACTGTTTGCTATGTTCTGTTCTTGAATTCAGTTGTGTGCACTCTTCCTTCCGCTGCCCTTTCTAATGTCTGAGTTTTTCTAGAACTCACAGTCATTTTATTTTGCCACACAGGGAAGAAGAATTCTTTTCTCTAGTAGAGAGAAAGGGAACATACAGACTTACAATATTCCTTTCCTGTAGACTTACAATCTCTTGAGTAATTCTCTTCCACTGTTCTCTACTCTTTGACTCATTTAGATAAGGATAATGTTTGAGTGTAGACCAATCAGTTCAGATTTCATTTAATAACCAGTCAGGGGTTCTGGTCTTCAATTATTCAGTATTTCTATTTTTAAGTCTTTAGCTTTATATCTCAATTGTTGCTAAGGCCAGGAAGAAGTTGTGCCATCACAACTGTGCAAGGCTACTGAAGAGATATGGCTCTTTTCCCCCACATCCCCTCCAGCATTTGTTATTGGATCATTTCTTGATGATAGCCATTTTTTTCTGGGGTGAGATGGAATCTCAATGTTGTTTTAATTTGCATTTCTCCAGTGACCAAGGATACCGAACATTTTTCATACATTTATTTGCCATTTGAACTTCTTCATCTAAGACATGTGCATTTACCTCAAGTGCCCATTTTTGGATTGGATCTTTTGAACTTTGGGGGCCTGATTTAAAAAAAAAAAAAAAAAATATATATATATATATATATATATATATATATATATATATATATATATATATATATATATATATATGTTCTAGGTAGAAGTCCTTTGTCTGAGGAGCAGTTGGCTAATATTTTTCCCCCTAATTTGTGAGTTTTCTTTTCATTCTGTTGGTGATTTCTTTTTTTTCTTTTTTGATGGAGCTGGGGATTGAATTCAGACCCTTGTGCTTGCCAGGGAAGCACTTATTCTACTGACCCATCTCCCTGGTCCCTGGTGATTTATTTTGATGTACAGAAACTTAAAAATTATGAGATTCCAGTTGATTCTTTGAAAAATATTTCTAGTGCTGTTTGGGTTTTGTTCTTGAGCTCTGCCAATGTCTATGTCTTCAAGATTTCTACTTACTTTCTCCTCTAGAAGATTTACTATTTCAATTTTGATATTTAAATATTTGATAAATTTTACCTGTCATTTAGTGCAAGGTGATAAACATAGGTCTAGTTTTAGTTTTCAACATGTGGAAAGCCAGCTTTCCCAACATCATTTATTAAAGAGGCTATCTTTCTTCCAGTGAACATGCTTGGCTCCTTTGTTAAAGATAAGGTGGCTGGGTGTGTTTGTAGTTGTGTCTGTATCTTCTGGTCTTTTGCATTGATCCTCAGGTCTTTTTTTTTTTTTTTTTTGTGAGTACCCTGCTGCTTTTATCACAGTATCTTTGCAGTATAATTTCAAGGCAGGGATTGTGATGACTCCTGCCTTTCCTTTCTTGCCCAGGATTGCTTTTTCTATTCTAGATCTCTTCTGGTTTCATATAAAGTTTAGAAAAGTTTTCTCTAGATCTGTGATGTATACCAATATACTTTTAATTGGGATTGAATTTATTCTGTACAATAATTTTGGGAATATGACATTTTCATAATTTCAGTTCTTTCTATCCAGGAGCAAGGAATATGTTTCCATATTTTGAAATCCTCTGTAATCACTTTTTTCAGAATATTGTAATTTTCACTATATAAGGCTTTTACTTTCCTTGTAATATTTATTTCTAAGTATTTAATTTTGGGGGTTGTTGTTGGGGAAGACCTGGTTTCCCTAACTTCTCTGTCAGTGTGTTCCTTGTTTGTGTACAGAAATGCTATTGATTTTTGAGTGCCTTCATATCCTTATATGCTACTGAATTTTAAAATTAATTCTATGCATCTCTTGGTGGAGTTGTCGGGGTCTTCTATGTAGAGTATTGTCTCAGTTACTCTTCTCTCATTGATGGGACAAATACTCAACTCCCAAAACGAAGGAAGGAAAGACTGGTTTAGCTCACAGTTACTGGAAGTTTCAGTCCATATTCAGCTGGCTCCAAGGCAGAGTGGCACAAGACAGAGAACAACCTTTCACAGCAGCGGCAAAGAGCAAAAGCAGGTAGCAGCATCTCAAACCCTTAGCTTCTTTTCCTTCCTTACACTGAAATGCAAATTACCTGCCCTAGGGCAGGTGCAGCATCCACACACACAACAATCAATTACAAACTCCAGAAGCTGCCCCAAGATTGCATGAGGCTTTGGGGGGACAACTATATGCAACCATAAGAACTATCTTGTCATCTGCAAAAAAAGATAAATGTCACTTCTTCCTTTCCAATCATTCCTTTTATTTCTCTCATGTGTAATTGCTCTGGCTAATGTTTCTAGAACTATATTTAATAGGAGTTGTGACAGTGAATATCTTTGTTTTGTTTTTGATTTTAAAATGAAAAATTTCTTTCAGCTTTTGTCCATTTCACATGATGTTGGCTGTTGTTTATCGTAGACAGCTTTTATCAGGTTGAGGGAAAGACCATCTATTCTGATTTTGTGTCATGTTTTTATCATGGATAAGTGTTGCAATTCATCAAAAGCATTTTCTGAAACTATGAAGATGATCGTGTGATTTTTGTCTTTGGCTCTGCATACTACCTTTGTGAGTTTCCTTATATTGGACTGTCTCTGCACTCCTGACATGAATCCCATTTGGTCATGGTGTCCATCTTGATGGTTTGCTAGTATATTATTAAGGATTTTTGCATTTATGTCCATTAGGGAGAGTGGCCTGTAGTTCTCTTTTTGGTTGGATCTTACTTGGCTTTGGTATCAGAGTTATGCTGGCCCTAAAGAATGAAAGTTAGGGAGAATTGCTTCCCCTTCAATTTCATTGAGAAGTTTGATGAGAGTTGGCCTTAAATCTCTGAATTTCTTGTAGAATTCTGCTGTAAATCTATCAGGACCTGGGCTTTTCTTTGTTGGTAAGTTTTTGATTACATTTCAAATTTCATTGACTGATATTGGGTTATGCTGAAATTTTATGTCTTCAGGCTTTGACAATTGATATGTATTTAGGAGACTATCTATTTCCTCTGTATTTTCCATACTATGAGAGTAAAGATTTTTGAAGTAGGTGTTGATGATCTTTTGATCTTCTGAATTTCTCTAGGGTCTGTAGTGATTTTTCCCTTTTATTCCTTACTGCATAATTTTTCTTTTCTTTTTTTGGATAAGGTGGTCTAGGGGTTTATTGATTTTATTTATTCTTTCTATGAATCAACTTTGATTCATTTATTCTTTGTATTGTTTTCTTAATCTCCATTGCATTAATTTCTTCTCTAATCTTTATAGTTTTCATGGAGAAAGAAGTTTCCTATGATATTAAGATGGAAATCAGGTCTTAACTGAGAAGTTATTTAAGACTTGTCATCCAAAGGATTCTTTTTTTGGATTCCACTCAGTTCTAAAGATAGCCAGGTATTGTTTGAAGATGGATATAATATGTTTGTCTTACAGTGTGCAGTATACTTGGCATCGTTGGAAACAGCTTCTCCAGGTAAAATGGGTTAACATATACATAGAATATATTTGGACTTGAGTGGGACCTCTGCTATTATGTTAGGAATGGGAGTAAATTGTGTTATTTAAGACTTGTCAAGTGATTAGAATATCTAGTGATGTATGAGGAGCCTTTGTGTCGCTTTCAAGGTGGAGAGCTCATGTTCTACCACACAGGCTTATCCTCTAGCAGAAATGTGGTTTTTAAACAAACCAGGGTAAGGTAACCATCATTTTTCACAGTTGATTTCATGCCTTTCTTCTTTGCTGAATTTGTTTATCAGACCTAAAAGTCTTCTGATTGACTCCTCAGAGTCTTCTAAGTGCAGGACCAAAGTATCTGCAAAGAAGAATAATTTGACATCTTCATTTCTTATTTACAACCCTTTTTCTCTAATTACTCTGACTGCTAGTTCAAGCAGGATATTAGAGAGGAGTAGTGTAGAAGTAACAAATATGAGAGTGAGCTCAGATCAGAGAAGTGTGTGCTGTGCAGATGAGATAGAGCTAGAGCTGAGCACTTGCCTAGCATGTACAAGGCCCTGTGTCTGATTCCTGTCACTGAAAAGCAAAATTGCTCAAAATGTGTACATCAAAGCTCTTACTTTGCTAGTGGTCACCCACCAGGTTGTTCTAATAATTTAAGTCATCAGTGGAAAAAAAAGAAAACACAATTAGTACAAATGAGAGGAATTTCTCCAATGGAACTTTGCAAACAAAACATTTGCAACGTTGTGAACAGATGTCTCAAAAAGAATTTGGCAGTCCAAGCAACATTGCAGAAGCTATTCTTCCCTCTTATCAGTCTTTGTTTCCAGAAAGAACTTGGTGAAAGATACTTACAGACTTGAAAATTTTATGAATACTAGAAAGAAAGTATAACTGACATCATTATTAGTTTCCTATTGCTGCTATAACCAAATACCACAGGTTTTGCTCCTGAAGAGAACCACAGGCAGGATCTTACCATAACATAATGTTTTCTGGTTCTGTGTATCAAAAGTCCCAAATGGATATTAGGGACTAAATTGAACTCTTCCTCTTTCCATAAACTACACTACTTCACCAGAATGTAGAGGCCATCTGCATGACCTAGCCCCTGGTCTTTTCCTCTGTCCTCAGCACATCTCAATCCAACCTGTGCTTCCATCTTCCCCTCTCCTTTCACAGCTCTGACTACTTTAGGAGATGATGTGCCTCCCTTTTTTAGAGATCTCTGTGACTAAATTGTTCCTCAATATAATTGGAGGTACAACATAATTGGGGAACAATTTGGGGTTGGATCTCCCCCAAATCCTTAATTTAATCGCATCTGCAAAATTCTAATCACCATGGTCTGTGAGATAGGGATGTAGGCATATTTCAGGAGCTGTTGTTCTCTTTGCCACTGTGTCATAGTACCAGTTAGTTACAAGTCTTCCTGGCTTGCTCACCTGCTCCCAGACCTACCTGTGATATCATGGTCAGGCAAAGGTCTAGTCACATTCCCAGTTGCTGAACAATACAGATTGAGAAACCTTCTGCTCCCACGGCCCTGGAAAGGGACCAACAAGAAAGGATGAAACTAAGGTGAATGTTCACTGGAACAAAGAGTGGTGCAATGCTCAAAGGCTACAGGAGTGTGGCAGGAGGGTCCTGATTTGGAGAATGGAGTTGGATCTTAAAAGGTTCACTGGTTTTGTGGGAGGAGTTTGGGACTGAGTAGCACATGAACAAGGTGATTTTTAGGCCTCTAGTCATCTCTGAGTGTGGAGAAAACAACCTAGATCAGTAGTGAAGATGAACAGAATGAACATAGCAACTAATCACTGCTGTGCAAAGATGGTTGTGGAAAACAGAGAGAGTCAATGCAAGAAAGTCAAGTGACAAGGACGATACACCTTTTCTACTCTCCCTTCCAGCAGCAGAGTGACATGCTCATTTCCATGTCTGCTCCCTCCTGTCCAAACTTAATCCTCTAGTGGGAAGCAAAGGAGGCATAGGAGAATTTACAGTTTGGGGACTAGGTATGAGTAACTAAATGCAGTTGTTACCACTAAAAAGAACACGAAAAGTGATGGAATCAGACTGAGATGTCATGTAGTCCATTTAGCAGCTGGAAATTTGGAGTAGACAGAGCACAGTTGCTGACAGTTGTTTTAAAATAAAATCTCCACAATTCCAGTGTGTTGAGACTCTCACTCCAGTTAGTACAACAGACAGATTATTGTTCTCGCTATACCCAAGTGCCACTGGGAACAGTAGTTCACAAGTAGTACAGGCTTCCAGAGGAGTAGCAGGCAGACATGGGACACAGCCCTGGTTGTGGTGCAGAGATGGGAGGCTATCTGGTCTGGAGATAGGCAGGATTTGGCTGGGAGGAAGTCTTGTTGTTTTTGCTCCCTTGAAATATTAAACATTTGAAAAGATCAAGGGAAAACAGGAAATCGTGACATTTTCTCAAAGAACAGAATGGACAAGATTAGTTTTCGAAATGGTCCAGTTGTCCCATGGCCTAGGAAGAATAGAAGGAACAAACAGTCTTGCAAATTATGTGACTGATGACAGCTAACTGCTCACCCTTGTGCTCTTTTGGCCACATGGGCCCTTGGGACTCTTGAGAGCAGGCATGCTGAGCTCCCATGGTATTTCTCATTCCTCATTTGGAAGCCTGTTGGGTAGACAGATGAGCAGATAGGGAATGCATGAGAAAACAGCCTTTATCTTTTAAAAATGCATATAACAGTTGGATATGTCAAAATCAAGAGCAATGAAAAGCTCATAAGGAAATAAAACAGGAAAAAGTCATATTTAAATTAACGTTTCATTAGTAGCTGTCTATTTTTCTTTTTTTTTTCTGTGTATTTATTTATTTTATTTTATTTTCCATTTATTTTTATTTTATTGAAATACAAATGTCAATCAGACAGTTTCAAAACACCATAACCATACAGAGTCGATGAAATAATACATTGCAAACTGTTTTCATAATGTTTTGGTATTGTACAAGGTGCATACATGATATTATATTTACAGGTATTTATGTAGCTGAATTATATCACAGATT
>PVKA01033091.1:13163-24765 GCA_004027165.1 Ctenomys sociabilis | reverse complement strand
TTTCCTTCCAAGTGACAGAAATCTTCACCTTTTACCAACAGACCCTATGGGAAATGGAATGAGAAAGAACTTGACCCCCAGAAGCACCATCCTGTTCCTAGATTCCAACTGCCCTATCAGCAGGAAAGGTACAGACAAAAGAAAATGGTAAAGAAGCTATGGCAGACTGTGCCATGACCCTTCCTTGGTGTTCAGGGAACAAGAGACTCAAGCGGGGTCACAAACTTTATAAATGCAAACTGCCAGATCCGAAGTACACTTGCCTTAACTGCTAACTAGACCTAAGCTTTTGCTAAGGGACTATAACAGAGCATCAGTGATCCCAAAGCTCTTCTCCCAACAGCCCTTGCTGCCCTCCTCCAGGGCCCTTACCTCTGTACAGAAGGGGGTAAGCTGTGGATGGACTACAGGCTGGACATACATGTGAAAGGTAGACTCAATCTCCATGGTCCGGCCATTGAGCTTCAGGATGGGGAACTCAATGATTTCCTGGAATGTCAAAGACATAGAAAAGGCAAGTTATTTTAATCAACCATTTTGAAAAATAACTCCAAGTCAAAAAGAATCACTGTTTGGGGCTCATTACTCTTGCCAAGCCAAACCTAAGACTATGCAAGATGATACTAGCACAGTTATAATCCTAACCCTTCATTTCCTATAGCCTTAGAGACTCCAAACACTGGACATGCCTCTCATCAAAAAGGTGAAGACAGTGATGTACTCTGCCCCAGTTTCCTCAGTGAGTTCTCCAGCAAAAGCCTGCTCACTTGAGTCTCTGAAAGAGAGCCCTTTTCCTCTAATTCAGGTCCCTGCTCTGGCAGGGTTTGGATCTCTAGCCACATAGACAACCACCCATCTGACCAGGGCATAGAATTCCATGTAGGAAGTTTAAACAGAGGCAGGGAATTTATTCACTAGTTTTTACAAAGAAAAAAAAAAAAAAAAAAAGTGATAATAAAGCCAAAGGAGAAAACCAGAATACAAGTAATAGGAGCCAATGCCTCCTACCTTTCTTTCAGGCAGTACTCACAACCCCCCTCCACCCAATCGCTTAGCCAGCCCTTCCCAGTCCACTGGAACGTAATGGAAAAGGAGGAGGAGGAGTGACAATTTGTTTGGTGTCTCTAAGATTAATTTGTCTCCGTTATTTAATAGAGATGCACAGCACCAAGGTCCTGGTGTGCAAACAAGGCTTGCAGAACACTGGCTGTGCAGCACGCCTCACATCGCTCCTGGGAAGGGAGGGAGGGACACGCCAGAGAGGGGAGAGGGCAGGAGAGAGCACGCACACACCAGAAAGAAGAGGGAAGCAGGAAGAAAGAAGAAAAAAATATTGCTTTTTAATATTCAAAAACAGTTTGCAAAATTTAATCAAAGCAGAGGAAAAGCTAACATTTTTACCACTTTGACATTTTTATTAGCACTTTCATAAATTTTTAAAACATGAATGGAATTAGTTTACAACACAAAAAAATTGCCCTGAAAACATCTGGAAGAGACAAATAGGAAATAATAAAAATAAATAAATAAAAGCAAAATCCTCCAACTAAAATTAGTATGTGAAAAAGACTCCCACTGCAAGGGAAGGGGGGCATTGCCCATTTGGTGGCCCTAACAGCTTGCTCCAGGGGGGTCCCTGCCCTAGCTCCCCCTGTTCCAAAGGAAACCTCTCCAGAATCAGTAAAATCAAGGCAAATTGGTTCTCTGCAGAGACAGCCTGGAGAAGTAACACCGCAGCTGATGACACCTGATGACACTGATGAAATGAAGGGTGGGAAGACAAAAGAAGTAGTCAATCTCATTGTCCCAGGAAGCCAGCTATTCCTCTCTCCCTCCCCGTGCCTACACACCCACTAATACTGAGCATATTTTTAAAGCATCTATTCCAACCCAACACATAACAGCAGGACTGAAAACCAAATCAAGGCAGTTGGTTTCATGCCAGAGAGATTCAAAGGTTTTGGCTGCCTGGCCTCCCCGGGCTGATCCCCAAAGATGAGGAAGCTGACAAGAGCTTATTGCCAGATACAGGAAGGGCAAAATGGTGGCAGGGCTGAGGAAGACAGAAACAAAGAGAAGGCCTGAGCACTGCTTAGATGAGGCTAGACCTCTCCTCCAATGCAGAGAGGTAGACATTCCCCACTTTGCTGAGCATTTTGTTCTCCACAAGCATTACAAAGCAGGCCAAGCAGAGAGGAGTTCTGCTCTGAGAAACAAATTTGAGTACATACTTCATACACATTACTCCTCCTAAAATATCAGATATCCAAGATCTCTGAGGTGTGGTTTATCTGAGTCAAGCTCATTTGACTCCCAAATTTCTGATAAATCCTTCCTCCCCCACTAACTAGGAAAAAGACAACCCTCAAAAGAAAGAGCTCCATAGGCCGGTGAGTTTGGCTGCCCTGGTATCTAAGGAAACAAATACAGCCAGCTCCTCACTAACATTGTTAGCTGAGCCCGCAATGAAATTTAACCTGTGACACAACTGTACTTTTCATTTAAACTTTCATTTGGGGAGAAGCAGTGTTTGGAGCCCTGTAGTTTGTCCTGCTAATGAAGACAAGTGTTGGGACCTTTCAGGATGCCATTCATCTTTGGCTTTTATTAAATTCAATTTTCTTAAGCCCATGATACATTATGAAATTAGGAGTTGACATTCCTCTGGAAACAAAAATATCTATCAAACATAAATAGGAAAAAACCCTCTATTACCAAGAATTTATGGCTTAAGTTGATCTCTTTCCACTTTTTTACAAGGACATGGTTTGTTTTAGATATCTGAAATGCTATTATAGATCTGGAATTTCATTAGTATTTATTATAAAATAGTACACGTTTCAGCTCCTGCTCTGACCAGCACCAAGTCAGTATCCCCAACAGCGTCTGAAAACTTGGCTTGGGATTTCCCTGCTGCAGCTCAGTATTTAAAGTTTCCTGCTACCATATTCCCCACCAAGGGGCAGATGAAGCCAAACTAAGTGCTCAAACTCAGCGTCTCCTTTGTTGCAAAGATGAAAAACAAGCCAACCACAGATCCATGCAAAAAAGGCATAGACCCTCAGGTACTCAGACACATCAGACTGGGCTAAACATAAATGGAACTCTTCAATGTTGCTAGCTCATTGCCTAGTCTTACTCCCAAGACCAAGAAGAGGGACTTCCAAAAGCCTCTCTCAAAACATGATCATGGAGGAACCCTTCCTAGGCAGCAATAGGAGCTGTTGTAACAACGAGCCCACACAGTAAAATTAACTTGAGCCACTGAGGATGCATATGAGGCGCTTTTGATAGCAGACTTTTTGAGGACTCAGAGCAGAAGACTTCAATGTGCTTGACCTTCCCATATGGTACAGCAAGTCCAGACCTCAAACCTCTGGCCCAAGCATAGAGAAAAGCCCTGTTCTGCACCTAGTTGGTGAGATTCTACAGCAAATACACTTAAGTGATGTCAAACACTTTCTGGACAGTTGTTAGGGCATAGCCCCAACATTACAGGTTAATGATATCAATTCCAACCCAAGGATCCATGACAATGTATCCATGCACCAGCTTCTAGGTCTAGTTGCTCAGACAATGAAACTATGACCCTGCTCCTCACCTTCTCCCCACTCATTATTTCCCTAGGAGATTTTTCACAAACAGTTGAGTGTTGGACAATCATACCACCAGGAAAGAAAAATGAACATGTATGTATTTACAAGCCTTTTTTGTCTGGCCCTAATAATAGTTTTGTGTAGAACTACTTTGTGTAGGACAATCATACAAGTGTTGAGTAGAATGTAGGGGCTGGGGAGATGGCTCAGTAGAATTAGACCTTCCCTGGCAAATGCAAGGGCCTAAGTTCAATCCCTGGTTCCACCAAAAAAAAAAAGGAGTGGTACGTAGAGAGAAGAGGTAGTTTCTGCACTTTGAAGAAGTACAAGAGCTAGTGAGTGGGAGAGATGCATAAACAAATAATGAACATCATACTATTCTACAATACATACCTTGGTATAGAGACATTCGAAGTGTTTACATTTTTACTAACAAAAGTGTGCTTTCATAGGGACAGGGAGATGGCTCAGTAGAATAAGCACTTCCCTGGCAAGTGCAAGGGTCTGAGTTCAATCCCTGGTTCCACAAAAAAAAAAGTGTGTTTTTAGCAGCATAGGGAAGCACACACCTATAATCCTAGCACTCTGAGAGGCTGAGGCAGGAGGATCACAAGTTCAAGCCTAGCATGGGCAATTTAACAATTCAAATGAGATCATGCCTCAAAATACATAAATAAAAAGGGCTGGGTATGTAGCTCAGTGGGAAGGTTCTGGATTTAATCCCAAGTACTGCCAAAAAACAAGAGTGTGCTTTCATATACCTCCCCCTTTTACCCTTATTAAGTGGGGAAACAGCTCACACCATCATCATTATCAGGCCATAAGCCAATATTCCTATGCATCTACATTTTACCAGGCAAGAATCTGGTATAGAAACAGACCAACACAATGAGAAGTAGGACCTCCCTCTAAGATGTTCAGTCAGGGAAAAGTGAAGAGAGGAGTTGATCTACAACACACATAAAGAATAAAATCATCCGTTCCACTTATTGTTTACTCTGCAGCAGACATTGTACTAACAGGATGACCTTACTTAATTCCATGTGACTCATGAAATGGCAATCATTACTATCCTTACTTCACCAATAACAAAGAAGCGAAGTCATTTGTTTATGATTATACTGCTGATAAGTCACAGTGCTGGGACTTCAAGTGGGGAAAAAGACTAGAACGAGCAGCTTTTAAAGTCTGAAGAGGGCAATCCAAATAGCTCAGCAGATTAAAGCACCTGCAAGCAAGCACAGGGGCCAGGGGTTCAATTCAGATCTCCTGAGCATGGACAACACCCCCGGGGTGTGGTGAGATGACAATTGAGACTGGGCATGGTGGTGCAAGTTTGTAATCCCAGCTCTTGGGAGGCTGTAAACAGGCAGATCACTAAGAGTCCAATCTAGTAGTGAGACCCTGAACACCCTATAGATCCTTCCCTAAAATATAATAAATAAATAAATAAATTTTAAAAGTCTGAAGGGTCACAAAAGTCTGATTCTCTTAGTCTGAAAGGCTATTCTCTAGAGAACTCAACCTACTATCTCCTGGACAAAGATTTCACTCTAATAATAGCAAGTGATAGCAACTGATGTGGACTCCCCAGACAGAAAGCCCTCCTCTGGATTGCTACTGAAAAGCCTCCAAGATGGCCACAGCAGCACAGATGGCACTAGACTATCACTTAGAGAGGCAGGAGCCTTGAGCCTTTAGCTTGCCTTGCCGGCACCCAGCTCCCATTCAGACACATAACTCTCACTTCTGACTTTTGTTGAGGAAACATATGAAAGAGCTAACAAGTAGAAGATGGAAAACAAGTGCTTGGCTCAAACAGAAAATACTCTACTTTCAGGAGACCTTCCACAGGATCAGGGAGGAGATCTATCTAAGATGACAGAGATAGCAGCCAGTATTTAATTCCAGATATATAACCCTCCAAAACACTGTCTCCTAAATTCATAGATCCATCTGCTTTCTCATCCCTTCGTAGATGCCTTCCTTATCAGCTACAAACTACTAAATCCCAACATAATCAAGTTTAACCAACTGTTCAGTTTGCTTGGGGCCAAGAATTTCTGGGAGCATGTGACTTTTGATACTAAAAATTGGGATAACTGGTCACCCTGCACCATTCACCAACTACCTGTGCCATTAAGTTGTCCAAAGGCAAAACAACATAAATCCAAGAAGCTGATCTGCTGCTGATGGTGGACAAAACATAAATCTCTGAATCTAGATGTGTCAAAGTATCAAAGGTTTCCCAACCTACTGTTAATTACTGTCTCTCTCAAAAAATGCAGCAGCAAAAGCTTTTTATTTAACATAAGAAAGACAAAAGGAAAGCATCATGCAAATTTGCATTTACCTTTCTTTACCTTTTCAAGTAAGTCAGAGCTTTAAAATGGCTCAATGAGGAAACATTATTCCCTTGATAAACTGAGGACAAAACTACAACATTTCAAATGAAATCCCACACCCTCTTTGAGTAGAAGGAATAACTGTTTGAGTTGTTTTCAGGGCATTCATATACCCTTCAACCAAACTGTTTGTGTGATAAGATTATATTTGATGTTACAAAAACAATAACAAAAGGACTATAAGCAAAAAGGATTTAAACTACTGGAATTCATGACAATTATTCACAGGACAGCATTCAAGCCCATTTTTCCAAAGCACAGGTATTTTTTAGCCTGAACTAATGTTTCTTTGGTCCTACATGAAACTAGGGAATGAGTCATTTCTCATGGCTTGCCTCTCTCAACCTAAGAAGGAATGGACATATCCTCAATTTAGAAACAATAACAACTAACTTATTTCTCCCCCTCTTCACTCTCGGAAGAAATTTCCAAACTATGTGACCCTCTGTGCTGAATGGCTTGATAAAATGCAAAATCAGCATCACACCACAAGGTATAAAAGTTGTACCAGACAAATTCATAGGTTTTATCAAAACACTTAGTTTCAAACAAAAGTCCCATGCAGGGTGGGTCCTGCCTCCCAAGGATCAAGGAGCCTCTGAGCCCCAGAGAAGGAAAGTTGGACAGCAAAAGTGAGGTTTATACGAGGCAGTGGGGCATGATTTGCTGAACAGTTTCTCTCTTTGGGGAAAAAAAAAAAAAAAAAAAGACATTTTATTCACAAGGAGCTTATTTCTTAAACAAACACTCGTGGTTTTGATTTACACCACAGCCTGCTCCTAAATAATTTATGGCGGGTTAAATTTATTGCCGAGCCCTGGCTGGCTGCAAATTCGAATTGCCAAATAATTAGATTTTAGGGCAAAGCTTATAAATTACCCGTCGATTTGTCCGGACTTGTTTGTCAGTTGCTTTGTGCTTCGGGTCATCTTTGGCATTTGGCTGTTTGGGTTTTAATTGCTGATTTACACTTTGACAGATGAAAGCTGATGCTCGAAGTTTCAGGACAAGGAAGAGTAAAAAATCAGAGCTTTAAAAAGCTGATTTTTCACATGTATGTCTCCCTCCACTCATCTCCACAGACTCCAAAGCAATTAAAATAAATGTAGAAAAGAGGCTGAAAATAAACACTGCTATTCTTTATTGAAGGAGGTACGGTCATAAAGTGAATTATAATTTACCTTTACTGAAATCCGAATTTTTCAAAAACACAGTGAGCAGTAAGTAAAGGAACTAAGTCTTAGCAATCATATCTTTACTCAGGGCATAGCACATCTGTCTCTCTCTGCACTCGATTCTGAAGCAGTTTCCATTCGAACATTTTTACATACTCAAATGTAAATAACTTCAGGTATCAGTGGCCTTTGTGAAGCTGACCCTTGGGCAGCAAACAACCAAATGATTTCTTTGTAGCCACCTGTTTATAGTATCTGTCATATAATTAATTTAAACAAGTCTCAGGTCATAATACAGAACTCTCCTGAAGGTAGCATTAAGGGCAGACATGAAAGGAAAGAGGACACCACCACCAATTTACCATTTCAGTGGAAGAAAAACAAATGTTTTTGGATAGTGCCCTGACCCTATGTATTACACACTGATGGGAAGTCCGAAGGTTTTCTCTGTACTGCCACCTGCTATAACCTCGATCACTTCCGGGGAGGCCATGTGCCAGAAAAATACTAGCACTAACTCTACTAATAAGCACTAACACATATAATCATTACATGCAGACACGGTTCTGAGTACTTTAAAAAGCAAATTCATTTTCTCTTCCCACAAGTCATATATGATTGGTACTACTAACTACATTTTCCAATAAGAAAACTGAGGCATAAACAGTACAAGTAGATTGCTCAAAGTCATATTGCTTATAGGTGGAAGAGACAAGACTCAAATCCAGATGGTCTAATTCTGGAGTCCATATATGGGAGTAGGGGCTGTTGGACATCACACCTTGAACCCAGAGCATTTGCAGCAAGTTACATCCCCAGCTCTTGTTAAGTTTTTGGCTTTGGCTTTTTAAATTCAGAGACAGTCTAAATTGCCCAGCCAGGGCTTAAACTTGCAATTCTCCCAGAATTCTGGAGTTATAAACATGTATCACCACACAGGGCTCGACTCTGTGATCTTAACTACCATGCTACGTTACCTTTCATCAAAATAGCCTCTGCCTCAGTTCCCCTCAACTTGGGAGGGCAGAGTCTCTCTTCTGAGACTTGAACATGCACAACCAAAGCCTATCCAACTAGTCACCTAAATTTGTAATAGGGAGGTTAATGTAACTTGGTGAGGACCACAAGATGAGTCAGAGGCTAGCTTAGACAACAATGATTTTTTCTAATCAATCTAAACACTATTCTAAAGATACAGCAGCTGGGGATGAAAGAAAGAGGGAGGTAACAGGTGGTCAAGACTGAAGTAGGCCTACTTCTCAGACAGAGAAGTTCTAGTCAGACAAGTTGGCCAGGAACCCAGAGAAGCTGGCTGAACTCTGGGAATAACTCTCACAGCCCCAGAACTGCTGCCGATGTCTCCCCCAAAGACTGCATTCCAATGAATCGCTTCACAGATTCTCTGTTCTCTGCCTGAATCTGATGGCCAGAAGATAGGACTAGAAAACAGTGATGTTGGCATGAGAGACTTACAAAGTCAGACCACTAAGCAGGCAATGCAGAGACTAATATCCTACCCACGATGCACTGAAACCTCTCTTTGCACAGTGGCTCCTGAGATCCCACTTCTCCATCAGCTGTCAAGAAATACTCCCCTATGTTATGAATGAGAAAGCTAAGGTAGTCAGTGCTCTTCAAACCATAGTTCCCAACTCTTGAGAACTTGATAGAAATGTATGTTGCTGTCCTCTACCCCATATTTTCTGGACCAGAAGTCCTGGGGTCAGCAAAATGGGTTTTAATCAGTCCTTCAGGTGATTTTGATTCTTATGCAAGTTTGAGAAACACTGGTCCACTTCAGAGCAGTGTTTCCCACACTACAAATTCCCTGAAGATTTCTATCAAATTGCATGTTCTGCTTGGCTCTGGAGCACAGCCTGAGTTCAACATTTCCAAGACATTTGTGGAATGGTGGATGTTGCTGGGACTCAGACCACACTGAACTACAAAGGTTTAGCCTAAGACATCTATGACTACTTCTCAGAGAGGTATGATCATCAGTCGAGATTCAGAGCCCAAAGCTCTTGACATACACCCTCACTCAACCTGCTTTTAAGAAATCAGGGCAATGCTGCCCCCTTCCCTTTTTAGATCAGACATTCCATCCTCCTTGATGCCAAGAGCTTAGGAAAAAATAAAACAAAAAAAAACTAGCATGTCACATCCAGAACTTGACAGAGAGATGGGACATCCTTAACAAGGAGGCACCAAGACCTGCTCTTGTCATGGTAATATCTGCTCTCTTAGGAATACAGTCCAGACCATGCCATCAGCTACCACCACCATGCTCAGCACATTATCCTGAGACCTCTATAAGAACATCTTTCTGTCTAAATGGCCTATAAAGAAGGCATGGGCACCTGTCCTATGTAGTCCTCTAGTTACAGACAAGCTAGGGAGTTTATCCAGTCTGTCTTATAGCGACTACTCCTGCGAAATGTCCCTCTAACACTAGCTACAAATCTGGAACAGGATCACAGAAATTCCCACAGGTCTGGGGACACCAAGCTGGACACTCCTTGTCTATGTCACCAATCACCCAACTCTATACTACTATGCACTTCCTCAAGGACCTGCCTCTGACACTGGTACTCTACTTATATTACCTGTCCAGGGAATAATGACCATATCAAAATGACATGCTTCATCCCAATCATGAACTCTTACTTCTTTCAGCCCCAACTATCACTCTTTCAGTTGATCACTTGGCCTTTCAATACTGTTAGTGCTGAAAAGCTCCTCATCAAAGTGTGAGACTGTGGGGGCTTTTTAGGTATTGTGAACACCCAGGATAAGAGGATAAAAAATAACCATCTCCACAGCTGGAAAAAGTACATGAAAACAACCAGATATCATCCCTCGACTCCATTTCCTGACAATCTCAAATTAGGGCTCTCTGTGTTACCACATTTTTAGCAGGCAAGATTCCTAGCTTTCTAAGCTGATTATCAGCTTATTTACCTAACCATCACTACCCATTATCCTTTATACTAGTGGCCAAGCAGTGCCTCCAATAGATCGTAATTACCTAGATTGCTACTAAAAAACTCACTTCTAACAGTTGTCTCTGTATCTTCTCCTTCAAGTGGATCTTCAACTCAGAGCATTTACGCATGACAATCTATCACTCTATACACTACTGCTTACCAAATCTCTTGGCAGCCATAATTCCCTAGCAGACCACCGGAATTCAATGGAAATACAAGCTACCTAAGAGCACAGTTCTCATGCTTTCTTTCCCAGCACACCTAAGGCCTACAACACAACATGTAATTCTCCCCATTCCCACTATCACAACCTTAGTCCAGCCCACTAACATCTCTCTCAAGAAATGCACCTCTTAGCTCAGCCCTTGGCTGGAATGATTCTCCAAGACAGACACTGCCACAGCAATAAAAGAGTAGAGTTACTTATGGAACACTGTTTCTGTCCCCTACAGACCTTTAATTTCCTCCACAGGATGACTACATGCAGGATCTGCCTGGCATCCCATTCCAAGGTAGCTCTGCTTCACAATAAAAGCATCTTGGATGTCTGACTCTGCCTCTAATATCCTTTGATTCTCTCAACAACTAACAGGCTTTGCTGGTGGTTTCACTCAAGGCATATCAGGCCTTTGCTTGTGCCCCTTTGCAAGGAGGAATGGGCCTGTATCAACCTTAGAGAACTCTTGTCTCAAGCTTTTGGACTATGGCTCAATTTCTCAACTAGAGCTCAAAATTCATCCCATAAATATAAGGCTGTAGGGGCTTTCTAAGTATTGTGGACACCCAGGATAAGAGGATAAAAAATAATCATCCCAATGGCATCTTAATCTAAATGATGTGAAATTCTTTTCCCAATGAAACACAGCGATGGAGAAAGTAACTCCTAATATCAGTTTCCTCATATCATACATTTGCAATTAGTCCACAAAAGAAATGTAATTAAGAGAGGAGACAAAAATTAAGACAGGATGGGGAGAGAAAAAAGCAAGCCAAGGGACTTGACAAAAGTTTCTCCAGATTATGCTCCCCTAAGTCATCCCAAAGGATCTGCTGGCTTGTTTCCAGTGGCTGAGTGCCTGTTGCTGGGGCTCACAGGAGGCTCAACCTGCCTACCTTCGTTAACCCCTCCTTCTACATTCCTCTCAATATTAGCTAGCCAGCCAGTTATCTGTGCTTTTATTGTTTATTTGTTTTCTTTGTTTTGGGTACTGAAGATTTAATCCATCTCTGCACTGACATACATTCCCATCCCTTTTTATTTATGTTGAGACAGGATCTTCCTAAATTGCTAAGGTTACCATGCCAGGCTG
This sequence comes from Ctenomys sociabilis, assembly GCA_004027165.1. Classification (NCBI taxonomy): domain Eukaryota; kingdom Metazoa; phylum Chordata; class Mammalia; order Rodentia; family Ctenomyidae; genus Ctenomys; species Ctenomys sociabilis. Next base: position 13,292 of record PVKA01033091.1, on the reverse strand, counting down.
GAATGCACGATCTTCCTCTGCCTCAGCTTCCCAACATACCTGTTGGGAAATATCCCAGATATTTATCTCTTTTTTTTTTTTTTTTTTTTTTTTTTTTTTTTTTTTTTTTTTTTTTTTTTTTTTTTTTTT
>PVKA01033091.1:0-13063 GCA_004027165.1 Ctenomys sociabilis | reverse complement strand
CACGCCCGGCTTTATTTATCTCTTTAAAGGTAAATGGTCTGTTGAAGATGGGTCTTAGCAGACCCAAATCCAAATTCCCAGTTCTTTTGGGAAGGGAGGATGTATAAAATTACTCTGCAACTGTTGCCTTTCCCCCAAGACCTACCTGTGACCCCACTGCTACCTTCAGTGACAAAACAGATGTCAGAGCAGCCTCCCTAGCAACATCTTGGCTCACGTATTTCCACTTGCTCACCCTTTTTACCTAGACTTTATTAGCTCAAACTCTCTTTAGCCACTGCCAGCCTTCCTTTCCTTATTCACAGCATCCCACAAAGATCTAATTTGAATGTAAGAAATACCTTGTAACTGATACAGATAGGCCAACTAACTCAGGCCTATCTAGCCCTCTCAGTGTCCTAAATTTCACACAAAACAATAATACAAAATCACTCCCTCCCATGCACCATAAGCAGGGCTGAACATTCCTATCCTTTGTACCCTGACTGCCTGTATAACAAGAGTTATCAAGTTGGCTGATGGCAATCACATTTATGCCTACCTTCCTTGACTCTGAGCTCCTTGAGGTAGGGACTATTTCTTGTCTTTATATTCTGCCAGTTAGTATCCAAAGTGCAAAAAGAGATCTTTTCATTGCCTCTAAGGTGGTTACAATGAGGTCCTCCCCATTCCATTGCTGACTTCATTGGTTTTGTCATGTCCAACAAAAACTTTAAAAGTCCGCTCAGTGTCACAGTTATTTTATAGTCCCTGATTTAATTCACCATTTATCAATGGTTCTATTCTTTAGAGCTCTTCCCCACCACCAAACTTAGCCCAAGCTTAACAAAATCTGCATTCTAACAGCTGTCTCAGCCCTGGGGAAGCCACCAGGATAATAAGAGGCTAGGGGGGATGTTTCCTGATTTGCACTAAATTATGTGGTGATTTTGTTACCAGTGACCCAGTCCTCCCCAAGGAAAATTCCTGGCCCCACCCCCAGGCAACTCCACAGTCTAACAACACACCATGGCAGCTTAAAGGTATAAACCCCAGGGAAGGTAGAGGAGCAGTCTGAACAGAGCAAATAAACCCACTTCGATCATGCCTCTGCTATGCCAAATACACAAGGAAGCACAACCATGCATCAGTGCTCCATTCCCCAAGATGTATATTTTACTTCTACATTGCTATGTCTGCTCGAAATAAAGAAGGGCCCTTCAGTTCAGAGTTACAACATGGCCAGGACCCGGACACAGCAAATGCTTGTTTCCATTCAGAAAGCACTAGTTGGAGGGGTGGGGGATGATACTGGGACCACCAAGAAACAGCACTGTGGAGGGGGAGGGAGAAGCACCACATTTATGGAGGCAGTGACAAAAAAGGACAAAAGGGCCTAGTGGGCGTCCCATTCCCATCACCATCACAGACCACCGATAGCAGAATTCATTTATAATGACCCTGGAAGAAAAGGTATGTTAACAGAGAGACAGAACTAAAAAGAAAGGCAATAACTGGTCTGATGGGCAGGAGGAAAATTATTCCACGAGTCAGGAGCCTGTGCAAGAACACTTACGGCTCACACAGTCATCATAACTCAGCCCCCTCCAGCATTTTGTGCTCTGCTTATGGTGTTAACTTTAATGCCTTAACATATAACACCATCCACACTAACACAAAATACTACACACGCCAGATGAGGCTGAGTTATAGTTGCTGTGGGAAGCATAACTTTGAATTTCCTGATTTGGGTACATTTAATCTCAACCGTAATGTTACATTAACGTCGGTTTTGCATTTCATTTCCTAGTTTAGAAGAATAGCAGCAGCGCCTCTTTGCCTGTGTGTACAGAAACAAGTGCAGGCTGACTGGCACAGAGGGACCAAAACCCAACAGCCAGGCTCTCTTACTAAAAATCCTGCCCAACCCCTCTCTCTTGGAGCAGCTACAGCCAGGACAAGCTAATGGGTGGGAAGGCTGGGTTCTTTCCAGGGCACTGCCTTTCTGTCTACTTGGGAGACTGAAGAAACCAAAAGCAGAGAGAAGCAAACAAGCAAGATCTACAGATGAGGAGTCAAGGGTAGAAGGTGAAACTTCTGCTTTTCAGCCTTGAATGAGGAGAAAGAATCAATACAGTTTGATTTGTAGGGATCTAAACAAATTTCCTATAAGGTTTTCAAAAATGTATCTTTCACAAAAGACTGGTCATAATGTACCAGCTTTAGGTCATATTGAAATCCTCCAAACGACTCTCATTTATATTATTCCTTTTCCTGTCACCATAAACCCTTCCCCCACTCCAAATCTCCAAAAATAGCCCAGCATCTGGGCAATCTTCTATAAAAGAGAAACTTTTACTCACAGTTCTAACTCAAAATGCAGATGGAGTCTCTTCAAAGTTTCTGTAAAAAGAAAAAGCCCCCATGGACAAAGACCAAACACTAGAAAACCTGAACCCCAAAGGTCATTTTTCTCCAAAGTTATGGGCACTTGAATACAGACAGATTAGAAAGCAAACTATAGACGCTAGGGAGACAGCTCAGTAGAATAAGTGCTTGCCTGGCAAGTACAAGGGCCTGAGTTCAATTCCCAGTTCTGCAAAAAAAAAAAAAAAAAAAAAAAAAAGGCAAACTGTAGGCAGGGCTGCTGCAAAGCAGAGAACAACACTGCCCAGTGATGGGTAACCAGAGAAGAGGGATGAGGCAGCAGCCAGGACATCAGCTTCCCAAGTGGGGACAGCCAGGTTGCCCCTCCCTCCCTGGCCATCCAGTGAGGTTACTCCTTCCTCCCCACTTGCTGTGGCCTATCCCTCATTTTTCTCACTTCCATTTGCTTTGGTCTCTTCTGAACACTGAGGTGGTGAGAAAACCTGCCCTGAGGTTAAAGACGCACAATTAAAGATCCCATGGAAGCTTTCAGGCTGCTCTCTGGGGCGCAGGGTCATAACAACCATCATCTGATGCACATCCACACCAAAATGAGCAATGCTCCAGCTAGTAAGGACAAAGGAAGCACAATTCTCCCAAACCAAATAAAAATCTATTTCTGATCAGAAAACAATTTCTAAAACAAGAAAGGTGCCTCTAATACATTTTGTACTATTTAAGTTAATATTTAAATGAAAAAAACGTTTTCTGATGAAAAAGTCTCATATTCAACCAAAACTTACGTTAATCTGAAGAAAAACATGTAAAACAGATAAAGTTGAAAACCAGAACAGAAAAACCTGTTACTGGCAAACCAACTACTCCAGTTTCACCTAGCTGAACAAAGAATAAAAATAAACAGCAAAAATGATGACAAATGGAAAATACTAGATATTTTACCATATTTATAACCAATATTGTTACTCACCCAACTACAACAAAGCTTGCATCTGCTAGTTTTTGTGACAGCATTCCATTAGGATAGTCCCAATAATCTGACTCAGGAACTTCTGAAGTCCAGAGACAGGTGAGAGAAGTGACCCCATGCCACCCTCCAAACAGGTCCTAGCCCAAAGCTTATTCCTGCCTCTTACACACCCAAAGGTTGTGACACACTTGAGAAGGGTCACAAGTATACTACTCAGAGGTCCAGGTATTGAAAGCTCCTGGGAGCTGGTCAGAAAAGGAGCTAGGACCATGCTCACCTCCAGGACCACATCCAGGAGGCATACCATTAAGAACCTGTCAGGTGGACAGCAAATGTGCCATTCTGAAATCAGATTTGTGCCATTCTGAAATCAGATGGCTGAAAACTTGCATAGCAGTTCCATGTTATGTCTAAGGTGTTCGATATTCAGATAGACAGTGATATTAAGCTCAACTCCCTCTGCTACAGAGCAATAGTAACATTAAGCTTTTCTTCTGGATGTTTAACAACTAAAGTTTACAGACCAAAAATAAGAGAAAAAGAGGGGCTACCAGGATAGCAAATATTTTGGTCCTAGCCCTTCAAGGTCAGTGAGGACTCAGAACACAAGAAAATCTGTGCTGTGACATCTCATAACTCATTGGTGTCCCAAATTTTCTGATCAAGAGATTATGGGGCCACAGAGGAATGTGATCGACAATGTATGATGCGCCTAAGGAGAATCACCCAGAGAGAAAAAATTCTCTCAGGCTTTCAGAGAGAGTAAACTGGTCAAACAATAGCCATGACTCAACCAGATGGCTGACACAGACAAAAGATCTACACAGTACTGTTCATGGTTTCAGGGTAAATCCTGAGGGGATCTAACTGACCTTGTCAGATACAAAAGTTATATTTTTTGTTATATAGTTCTTGCTTTATCTTGGTCTTAACCATTCAGCAGAAAAGTATAACCACAAGGTACAAAAAGTAACACCATATTAATACACTGAGCTATAAAAGGCTCAAGTCAACAACTTCAGACAACTGCCAATTCTGCTGATAACCCACTACTACTATGGACTATTGGACTATATTGGGTTATTTTGCTGAATTCAAGTACCTACAATATTTGAACTGGCATCAAACATGAAAAGGTCCTTTAAAGATGTCTCCAAATACAGCTTCTCTAACAACAATGGAACACTCATCTCTGACAAAACAAAAAAGGGAGATATAAAGAAAGGACCATTTTGTAGTGAAAAAATATATGTATGTATATACAAAATAGTTAGGATAGCTATACAGCTACCTTCTACTAGTTTAATGAGAAGAAATGTTTGTACTAATATTGTTTAGACAAGCTATCATGTCTGCATCTTGTCCTTTGAATAACTACTACAAAGACAACAGTATGCAATGTATTAATTATTGTTCTGTCCTACTAACCTGTTTTGAAACTGTTTCATTGCTATTTTTTCTCATTAAAATGAATAAAAAAAATTTAAAGAATTTAAAACCAAAAGATAAATAAATAAATTTAAGTTCATTTCTTCAGGAACATTAAAAAATCAATTCAATTTTTTTTACTTTATTAAAATGAAGAGTAAATTATCATGCTTCTAGGAGTAACTATTCCCTAAATGATGAAATTATGTAAAATGAACAAGGGCCAGACAGATAGCTCAGCAGACTGAAGCATGTGCTTAAGCAGAGCTCAACTCCACAAGCTATGCTGGCACCCACCTCATCCCTTGAAGCACGCTGAGAAGGTGATTAAGACTGGGCATGGTGGCACATGCCTATAATCCCAGTACTCGGGAGGCTGAAAACAGTAGAATCACCAGAAGTATGATCTGCATAGTGAGACCCTGTAGAACCTGTAGTCCCTATACTAAATATATTTTTTTAAAAAAAGAAAATAAGAAATCAGCTGCTAAAACTGTACCCCAATTCTTTCTGATTTTTTTTTTTTGCCTAAAATGATTTTTGTCTTACCCTAAACTTTTCTGATTTCCCCACTTTTCTTACTGACCAGAGACCCTAAACACACAGGGGGGCCTAATGAGAACCTGAGATATGATGACCTCATTCTGATACCATTCTGTCTGGGACTGAAAACTTCCCTAAGCTTTCTCTGAATCTATCAGGACCCTGCTACCTGCATACCTTAAAGAAGATAGGGGCTGGGGGTGAGTCACCACTACCAAACAAAACAAATTATCCATCCCCTTCCTGAGGATAGAATAAGGACAGTACAACATAGGCCTATAGCCCTAACCTCACCTCCCCACCTGTTGATCACAACTCTGCAGAAGCTTAATGAAGTTGAGATGCATTACATTTATCACTTGCCTTTTATCCACTCAGATCCATCATTATGTCACAGCAAGAAGTTAGATTGATCTGACAGGATTTGCTCGTCTTCACAAACCCATGTAAGTTATTACTCAGCACCCATGCTCTTCTAGCTGTTTGCTGATAGATTATCTGACGATCAGGTCAAGTATCTTTTCTGGAATCACAGTAAACTAATGGGTCTATAATTTCAAGATCATTCGTATTACCCTTTTAAAGATAAGCAAGACAACAAATGCTTCCTCCTGAGTTCCCTAACACAACAGATAATGCTTTGCTAATAATGAACCAGGGCAGCCAATTCCTTAAGTGCCCTTGGAATCACATCATCAAGGTTCATTGATTCTGAAAATAATCTTTAATCAGGCTCAGATGCTGGTGAACAACATGAAGCTCTAACTCAGCCTGGGTCTAGAAAGGCATGAGGAGTAAAGTCTGGGAAGAAAGCTGGTGCTACACATGATTTTACCTGTATTATATTATGTCTTCAGCATTGCAACAGATAAATAAATAAAAAGAACAATGCCCTTAAACAAGAAAAGAAAGGTGACACTGACAGACCAAACTGAGACTTCAGCCAGGCTCCAACTTCAAGACTTCTCTGGTAGAGAAAGGAACAGAGAGACATAATGATCCAAGCTTAAATCTAACTGTGAAAAATAAGAAACACATCAGCGAACAGGGGTGGCAAATGCCATAATGGAGATGCAGCGCCGTTCAGAAGGTTCAGAAGAGGAGTGAGTCACATGCAGCAGAGAAGTGCTGGAGAGTAGACTCCCACCCCACTAAGGCTTACTCAGTGACTGAAACCTAATCTGGAAGGGAAATAATACAGAGTATTAGGATGTGGGTCACACAGTCCTAACTTAGATTATATAACCCAGAGTCATACCCACCACTCTGGCACACCCACACCAGAGAAACTTCAGCAGTTAGAGGAGGTAGAGAAGATGACACACAGGCAGGAGGAAGAAGCAGGAAAAGCAAGTGTGGCTTCCTCTTGGAGCACTGTCCCCATTCCGTTCCTGCCCTCCAAGGCCTCAGTAAGCCTGATTCCAATCCCCTGAAGGTAACGCACCACACCAATTTAACATGGAACAGGAAAGAGGAGGGCAGAAAGGAAAAGGAATTGTGTTATCTTCTTTAGGTAAAGTAATATGCCATTTTAAAGACAAATCCCTTTCTGGAAACACAACCATAAAAGTGAAGCCAGTTAACCTCTGGATGGACTCCACTGTTCCCTGCCTCCCAAGTGCCTAATGCTAAGGTCCTCTTCCCCACATCCTGCTTACTACTGAAAGCTGCTCCCTGATCAACATGTCTACACATCCAAAACTTACACTCTATACGAGAAAAGATTGACAGTCCTACAGCCAATATACCCAAAGCTCTCACACTATAATGAATTGCCCACCCAGCCCACAATCACTCCCTAAAAGCAAAACTAAACAAAGGTACCTGGAACAGGTGCCTCTTGGCTGCTAATCCAAGTTCCCAAAAACCTTACCCCTAAAGGTAAAAAAGATCTTTGTATACAGTTGGTATCTAAGGGGGAAAAAAACATAAGCAAAGACATTTTCCTTTCCAATAAGCCAACAATGGTTTTTATTCAGGCTAAACACTACATAACACATCACCTCAAAAGTTGTGGCTTAAAGTACCAACAATCACAGTTCTTCTGAGTCAGGAATTTGGGAGTGGCTTAGATAAGCTGAGGCTCTCCTGAAGTTGAAGTCAGATGTCCACTGCAGCTATCCTCATCTGAAAGCTTGACTAGGGATGGCAGACTCACATGACTGGCAAGTTGATACTGGCTTCTGGATTAAACTTAGTTCCTATATGCATCTGCCTCTCTTCAAGCCTGCTTGAGTAGCCTCACAGTATCTAGCTTCCACCCAAATGCGTGATCCAAAAGAGCAAAGCGGACTGGAAATCACACACTGCTTCTCCCACTATAGTCTATTCCACTATACTTTATTGTCGGATGTGAATACCAGGAGGTAAAGATCCCTGGAGGTCATCTTGGAGGCTGGCTACCACAATACTCTTTAAAAACAAGTATCAGGGAAAGAGAGAAAAGAAGGGAAAAGAAAGAGAAAGAAAGACAGAAAAAGAAATGTTTTGATTCCCAAAAGCTGAAACCAAAGAGAAATAATGTACCCAGTTCTCTCCAAAGACTTCTCACTCTGCCTTGCCCTAGCCTCCCTCAGTCAAGCCCAACTTCCTACAAGGGACTCCAGACAAAGGCTAAAAACCAAGGAGATGTGAGAAAACATCTCTGGGTCCCTCCCTTTTTTACCCACCCCACCTTTTCTTTTTGTTTGGCTTTGTTTTCTGGTACTGGGAACTGAACTCAAGACCTTGTACTTGCCAGGCTTATGCCCCTGAGCTACATCCCAGGCCCCTCACCCCACCTTTTCTGAAGCAACGAAACAACAGTTACCTGAGGATGAATCTGTGGCTTGTCACACGTGGCCTCAAAGTCCAGCACTAAAAAGTAGTGATACCTCTGGGGAGGGAAGGACACCATTGCCGCCATGGATGCGCCAAAGCCGTGGGCCGCCAGCTTCCTGGTGGATATGGAGCAGAACTCCGGAACACCACAGGGAGAAAATAAGTGGGAGCCCAGCACTTTTCTTGCTCTTGAAAGTAAATATGAAGAAAATCGAGCTGCTCCAGTCTGTAAAGGTGCTAGCATTGAACATCCAGAAGCATCTAAAACTTAGGGGAGGAAAGTTAAAAAAAAAAAAAAACAGCCTGGGTTACTCCCCTCCCTCTGTGGTCCTACTCCATTTGGTCTTAGTCTTCAAGAACATCCATGCAATACCAGCTACTCCCCAATGTTTCTGGGCCCTTTTCTAAATCACAGTATTCATTACTTAAAGTTCAAGACTCTAACACCAACACCTGCAGCAATTTTACAGTTCTGAGTCTCCTAGATCCTCCTCCAAAACAATGTGCAACACTAGCCTTCATCTTTAAATGGAGCTCTAGTTGAAAGAGAGCAGAGAAAAATTCTGTGGTCACTTCTCTAGTGACAATAGCTAACTTTAAAGCTAAGGGTCCCAAAGTAACACAAGATAACCCAGTTGCACAATCAGCTACAGGTGCTATTGTAGACTAAGACAAACAGTGGGAAATGCCCACGCTCTCACTTCAGCTCCACTGCCTACCATGTGCCAATGGCTCTCCTGTCTATCCATACACCCTCCTCCCTTCTCCCAACCTGAAAGTGTGACAGCAAATCCAGCCAGTTTTAAGGGAGCTTGTTTAGGACACTGGTCATTCCCCAACCCTACACCAGCCAGCAAAACTCTGGGGGATGAACAAGGTCTGGAGAGCACAGCTGCCAACAGCCTCAGGCCTCCTCATCTGCTGCCTTCAGTCTCACTTTCTCCTAGGGGCCCTGAATGGCCCTGAACAACTTGTGGGACTGACTTTAAACAGGGAAGGAAAAAGAGAAAACCCAGATGTGGCAGTAATGGGAGCATTGCTAAAAGCCTAGTAAAGTTTTCTGAGTGAACATGTGCAAGAAAAAAAAAAATTCTAATTGCTTTTCCTGTACATTTTCCCTTTAAATATGTAGAATGTCTGTTCATCAGAGGACTAAACACTGTATAAAAATCAAAGCTTAAGTTTTACTCTCAAATAACTTCAGCTCCCCCAACCCCTTGAAGGAAAAAGCAGAAATTCTGTGCCCTTCCCACTTTTATACTCAATACTCAAATTTCCCTTAACTTTAATCCTGACACCAAATTTTACCACCTGATACAGGAATCTTACTGCCCAATACAGAATTGGCCAATTAATGCTTCCTGAAGCAGCCTTCCCACAAAACCAAAGGTTTGCCGCCTCTGAGTTGCCACAAGTAAGCACCAGGCCCCTTCCACACAGGGTAGGGGATAATGCCCTGTGAGATCCAGGGCACACTCAAAGGCACTGAACTTACTACTACCTGAGTAGAAAAGGACAATGCCAAGTGTCACCTCCAAGCTCTCTCCTGTCTCACTAAATGAGTCACAAGCATTTGCCTGCACAGTTACCAATACACATGCTAGTGTGGGCGCTCAAATGGTCTATCCCTATGTGAACTGTGTGCAGACCAAAGATTTTAACTATGTTCTTCATGGAACCTGCACAAGTAGTGCTTTTTACCATTGCTTTAGTTTCCCCCCAAATACAGCCCAAATTCCTCAGCCCATACAGACAAAAGCCAAAAGAGCCAATATCCCTTTGAAAGCCAGAATCCAAAATAAGTCCTCTCATCATCTACTCCTAAATAGTCCTGGGTAACTTGACATGGAGCACAAGCAATGTCACTTACCCATGCATTTGGATCAAAGTCCCTTAAATTCCTCTAAGTCAGAACACCCATAAAGACTTTTAAAAACTCTCCATTAAAAAAAAAAAAAGTTTAATTATTCATTCATTTATTTGTTTGTTTATTTGGTAAAGGGTCTCACTGCAGCACAACTTGGTCTCATAGTGATCCTCCCGTCTCAGCCTCCCCAGTGCTGAGATTACAGGCGTGCACCACCACACCCAGTTTTGATGGCCGGCACAATACGCCTGGAGTTCCAGGGCTGGCATGGCATGTGGTACCAGGGATCAAACTCAGGTCTCTGCACTTGCCAGACAGGTACTTTGACTGCCAAGCTATCTCCCCAGACCACTTAATGTTTTTAAGTTTGTCTATAGTAAACATAGTATATGTACCAACTAAACCCTGTCTGCCCAATACCCATTTCATGATGAACAAGGGCTTTCAGGTTTGTCCTGACTTTTACCACTTATCATCGACAGCACCCTGGGCAAGCTCTGTTTAATTTCTCACCTGTAAAAGGACAATAACAACAGTACCCACTTCTAACATGACAATGAAATGAGAGAACATGTATAAAGCATTAAAAAGTGTCTAGCACCAAAGGGCTCAAAAAATATTAGCTTAATATAACTACTACTATCCAACTGACTATGCCAACCCAGCCAATACTGGATACCTATAATCGGGTCTATAAATTCAATAATATATAAAAGTATCATATGGAGTTATAACATCTCCTGCATCCCTAGAATTCTCTAGACCTCCCATACATTGTTCTTTCTATCTACCTACCTATCTACCTATGGCATCTATGGACAGCAACACATTGATATCTAGAGGTCCTCTTGCCTACAGACCTTGATTTTTGACCTAATTTCCCCTACATCAAAAAGCATCTCTTGGGGCTGGGGAGATTGCTCAGTGGTCTAAACATGTCCCTGGCTAACACAAAGACTGAGTTCAATCACTGGCATGACATACCATGCCATAATTTAAATCTGATCTTGAGAAAATAAACAAACCCCAAGAGACAATCTAGACAATAACCAGCCTGTAATGTTCATAAGAATCAAGATCACCAAAGTCAAATTTACTTGAGCTGTTTTAAACTTTAAAAAAATATATTTTTAGGGGCCAGGAGATGGCTCAGTGGAATATAGTGCTTCCCTGGCAAGCACAAGTGCCTGAGTTCAATCCCTGGTTTCATTTTTTTGTTTGTTTGTTTGTTTTGTTTTTTTAAACATTCATGTGCAGGGCTGAAGGTGATAAAACACTTGCCTGGCATGCATATAAGGCCCTGGGTTATGATCTTCAAAGCCAATAAGTAAATAAAATGAATTCCATGTACAACATGATTTAAAAAAAAACAAAGCCAGTTATTGTCTCATACCTGTAATCCTAGCACTTAGGAGGCTGAGGCAGGAGGATCATTTGGATTTCAAAACAAGCCTGGGCTACAAAGTGAGCTCAAGGCCAGCCTGAACTACATAGTGAGGCCCTGTCTCAAAAAGACAAAAAAAAAAAAAAAAAAAAAAAAAAAAAAAAAAAAAAAAAAACAGGTGGTAGAAGAGGGAGAGATCTTCCCATAGTGCCACAGAAGGTACTCTACAAGAAGGCAGCCCTCAAAAGCATATCTCAACGTCTACGAGAACCCCTACTCAACACTCCCTCATAGGCACTGAGGGCCCCCTGCAGCCTAAGGAAATACCCTACACTTTTATAGTAGCAGCCCACCTTCTCTTTTGCCCCCAGTAGCTTAGAATGTCTCTCTTCTATTCATGTCTTTATACTTTAGTTACCAGTTTACAGACTATAAATCTATACCTTATTACATAGACTGGGACTGGTCTCTAGTAGAAGGGGAGGATTCAAAAGAAAACAGTTTCTCTGTATTTCTATAACTTTTTATCAGAGACCAAGGTTTATAAACATTTATTTTCACATTTTTCCTTCTCCTAGCAAATTACAGGTAATAAGCAGCCTATGGCAAGAGAGAAAATGAATGATTCTCTCTTCACAATGAGGGGATCAGCACGCCAGTGGGGACAGGAGAGGGATAAACAGGGACTGCCCTTGGGCCAGCCTGATTTGGAGAACAGGCGTATGCCACAGCCCCCGGAGGATGGTCTCTGTGCAGAGTATTTACACAACAGACACCAATGGCTCCTCTGCAGGCATTACTGTCTATCAGGTAAATAACACATGTGCCAAGACACACATTTAATGAGGGAAATAATATGCCTTTATAAAAAGACTCAATCTGTATTTACCTGAGAGACCAAAGAAGCACCAAATCACCAGATTAGTGGAACCACAGAGGAGTCATTCTGGTGTCTTGAGTAAATAGACATTTTATAGCCTCCATTACTAGAGAGGGAAGGGTGGGTGGAGGGAAGGGTCATTCTTCAACATTCACATACACAAGGCCAGAGAGCCTCAGGGATGAGACAAAAAGAGAAAGCCATTAGGAAACATGTGGCCTACTGCCACTCCACCTCCCAGCCACATAGACTGAGAACCTCTAGGGTGATACCATCCCTGGATTCAATGCATGCCACTAAAAGTCAGTGACCGGAAAGGGTACATTCCAGGAAAACTCCAAGGTACCAGAGGCAGATCGTGAACTTAACTGCCTAGATGCACCTGGAGCACTAGAGCAGTAACTTTTTCAGTTCCCCATCCTGGGTCAAGTCCCTGACTCAGTCTGACCCATCAGGTCAAGGTGTTCAAGTACCTAAGCCATAGCAACAACAAAGACTGCCTGTACGCAACTCACTTGATTCCAGGCTTTGTGTTAGGTAGCTAAAAAATCACATGAGAAAAACAAATAAATCGCACAATTTCCAGAGTAGCAATCTGAAGATAGTGATCCAATGAGTGCATCACTACTGCCAGGTACCTTCTATGAAACTAAGACTGTCCAAAGTGAAAGAAAACCTAAAAGGCCATCAGAAAAAAAGAAGACTGCCCAGGGTTCACAATGCAAGGAAGAGAAAGAAGAGAAACCACGGCCCTGGATGCCAGAGCCAGGGTCCCAGGCCACCTCTTCAATGCAAGAACCAGGCTCA